>CM059200.1:38029974-38285311 GCA_030323885.1 Branchipolynoe longqiensis
TTGAACGAAGTAGATAACAAAGAACATAATGTTTTCCAACTGTTTCGCCATCAATTTTAGGTAATATGATTGATAACGCACATCTTGCCGCATTGATCGACCCAAAGGATAGTCCTTCATCCTCTAGAGAACGAAGAAACCGAGCTACTTGTGAAATTGTTGGATTTGTTGGCTTGACTTTCATTAACAAACAATGTACACCCCATTTCTTTAAATAAGTTGTGTACATTTTGACCGCTCCTGGCCTCCAGGCATCAGATACTATCCTATTCTCAGTAATTTGGTCCAATCCAAATTGCTGCAGCTGTTTCCTTAGAAAAGGAATGCCAATAGGGGTGTCGTTGACACGTCGCCGTGAACCACTAGCGGTCCGTGGTGCGTCAGATTCCCGAGTTTTCTTGGGAATCGTATATGTTCTTTTGCCAGTTGTGAAACTGCTGGCAGCCAAGGTTGCGTGTCCCAATCGGGCACCACCAGTATCGCATGTGTCCTTTCCAAACCGATTTTCCTGATAACTCGGCTGATAATGCTAAACGGTGGGAAAATATAAAAATAATTATTTTCCCAGGTAATAGCAAATGCATCTACTTTCCAAGCCTCCGGTTCAGGATGCCAAGAAACATAACAGGGTAATTTGTTATTATTTCGTGATGCAAACAGGTCAACTTTAGGTGTACCCCATTTTTCACAAATGAAGTTAAACAAAGGTGTAGAGAGAGACCATTCTAAATGGTAATGGAAATTTCTACTTTTATGGTCTGCAAGTGTATTTTGTGACCCTGGAATATGCGCTACAGTCAGCCACGACTTGGTGCAGCCTGTGCCCAGTTTCCAATAGTTTAGGGACAATGATTGCAAGGCTTTGTATTTGGTTCACCCATGTTACGATTATATGCCATGGCTAGTAGGTATTATCAGTTAAGTATTCTAACTTGTGATTTATGTATCTTTACTAAACTACATAAGCCCAGATAAATAGCACGCAATTCTAGCGCATTAATATGGTCTGATTTTTCATCATCAAGCCATCGACCTCCTGTTGTGACCCCATCTCGATGAGCTCCCCAACCTTCTAACGAAGCATCAGTAGTAATTACCGTATTAGGTTCCGCCATGCGGATTGGATTTGGTGAACTTGCTATGTGTTGCATCCACCATGCAATATCCTGTAGCCCTTCTTGCGAAATAAACATCTTTCGCTCAAAATTCCCTCTGGTTCGTGTTAACGCTAAATTTTTATCTATTTCTAGAGATTTAATATGGGCCTTCCCGTATAGAATAGCGGGTGCATACAATATCATTATCCCAATAAGGACTGCGACCTGTCTAATTTTAGGTTTTGGTAACTTAATAAGCTGGGTCGCTGTATTCATAAACTTAATTAGTTTTTGTTCTGTTATCGACACTGTAAGAGACTGTGTATCCAGAATAAACCCTAAACATTTGCGTTGTTTTGTTGGTTTAAACACTGACTTTTGTGGATGTACATAAAACCCCAATTTAGTAAGTAATGCACATAAATCCAAAACTGCATTCCCACAACTCATTTGTGTTGATGCCTATAATAAAGGAATATCTATGTATGGAAACATATATGACCCTTCCGCGCCATTACTGAGAAAACAGGTTTAAGCAGTTTAGTGAATAAACGATGGGCACAAGCTAAACCATTCGGCATGCAGGTAAACTCATAGAGTTGGTTATCCCAAAGAAACCGAAGAAATTTCCGGTCTTTTTCCCTTATGGGAAGCGTATAATATGCATCTTGTAAATCAACACTAGCCATCCATGCATCTGGCGTAATCAGATCTCGTGCCGTATCTAGCGAGAACATTTTAAAATGTCGATATTCAACCATTTTATTAAGGATTGTTAAATCCAGGATCATTCGAACCTCGCCATTAGGCTTTGGTCTCAAGAAGATGTTTGAAATAAACTCTCCTGAACAGTATGTCACTTTTTGTATAATTCCTTTCTCAAAGAATTGTTGTACCTGTTTAGTTAGTGCCTCTCGTTCAACCGGTTCAATGTTATAAGGAAAAGGTATCCTGCCTTGTACCGGAAATTGTGTGAAGGGAATATGTACACCCCTAACTATTTGTAAAATTTCTTGGTCACTAGTAATTGTGTGCCACTCAGAAATATGATTATTAATATTACCAGCCACAAAGTTGCTTACAGTTTGTGTGTTTTTAGAGGCTGCAGGGACTTGTAAAGTTTGTGTTTGGACCTCTACTTGGACCCCCCCCGGGGGAAAGGTCTCGACGAGTTGACGACGCCTCGGCCCGTGGCCGTGGGTGTTGTCGACGTCAGCTGAAGCGAGTGCCCCCTGGCCCGAAAAAGCTTGACCGAAGTTTTGAGCCGGTCCTGGTTCCCTGGTGAACCGTCAGTGGACGGAAAATCCTCTCGTGACCTTTTGAAAATGAGGAAGTTTCCGTGTATCTGCTTACATCCATGTTCTTTGCCACTCTTGCTGCCAGTTTCTACCTCTTTATAAGGTATTGTAGTTGACCGCCAAACATCTTGGTATTATCTAAAGGTTTCCCCTTAATCGGCTCTGGAGCAAGATAGAGCGTAAACTCCTTCCCCTCATTATCGGTAACCTTCTTAGAGCGAGCCACTTCTTTGCCAGCATCTGTGCAAACTGACTTGAAGACATTTTCATATCTTCAAAACGACAGGTAAAATTACCTGCCGCCGCTAGTACTGCAATGCCTTTATCCATTGTCTTAGCCAAAGACGAGAACTTATTTTCACTCTGCATTCTGTTTGCTACAGGAGCAATAGCTGTTAGGGTACCAAGCACCGCCTTATGCACTGTGTGCAACACACCCTCAAATCTCTTACGGTCCTCTGTCATATTGACATCTCGATCCATCTCCTTAATGATGGAGGTGGGAACACCTTTAATGCCTGTTAACTCATCTGATAACTTAGAAATAATCTCCGCCGGTTTAAACGTGCGGAAATGGCCATTAATGTTCTCACGCATAAGCGTAGTGGTTTTCACATGCTTAGCCCTTGGCTTCTCCACTTTCTTAGCCACTTTGCCCCCAATGGCAGCATAGACACCTTCATATCGCGTGTCTGAGTCCGATTACATGGAAGTGGAATCTGTGGACGAGTCGGAAGAAGAAGAATCTTTCCTCTTCTCCTTCTTCTTGGACTTGGTCTTGCGCTTTTTGCGAAATCCAGTCTTCCCCCTTTTCTTGGTGAAATCATCACCAGAAGAAACGATATGTTTCTTCTTCTTCTTCCTCCGTTTAGGAGAAGGAGGAGGAGCCCTAAGCTCCATCGCTGAGTCTGTCTCCGAGAAATCCTCCAAAGAAGACTCCTCTTGAACACTCGGCATTCACCTTTTAAGAGACATCGGTGGTTTAAGAGACAATATATGACTCTCCATCGCCGCAAACCGAGCCTCCCAATTTGGAGCCTCGGCCCCATCAGGCACTATGTCCTCATCCGCCTCGGAGAGGATATGCGCCCCGGGCTGTGTCGAAGGCACTGCCGACAACACGGGTGAGGAGTCGTACTCCTCGTCCAGTCCACTCGGAACACGCCCTCGGCTGCTGCTGCACCGCGCTTACTCCGCTTCGTGGCCATCGCGAACTGAAACACAAATTTTTGGTCAGTCCCGGTATATATATATGTCACAATATGGTTGTTTCAAACTCATTTGGACATCTAGTGGTGTTAGAGAACGTGTTTATACCGTTATAACACAGGCGTAATAAGCTAAATTTGTGCGTGGGTTGTGGGTCAAGCCAAACCTTACGCTCGGCGGCGGAACAGTGTAGCTCCGGGCCCGCCCATCACTCTGTTCGCACACTTCTCCCACCTGTGACTACTACGTCAACAAGTTGGAGAAAATGCTAAGAAACTCGGAGAAACGCCTGAAAAAGTTTGTGGGGAGTCTATAAAAGAAACCCAGGAGCATCTCCAACATTACTCTCTATTAGAGTACGAGAGAATTTCCACAGGAGACGAGGCAGAGCCCACATCTCTACCCATAATCACACGGTGACTCGGTGTTGACAGAACCGCTAATGATCGGTTTCAATCCTTCGAGAAGGAATTCTATCCTTGGTTTTTTATAACCAAATAACTCGTCCAAATGCAAAGAAAGTCTAAACTTTCCAATATGATGCTCTAATGCATTCACTGATTAAGCTAACACAGTTTTTTTGATACTTACTGCGTATTAGCTTGTATGTAGACTAAATTTGCCGGAGCAACCCAACGACACGTAATCCAGTCGTGAGTTGTATATGCTAATTGCTGGTACCTCACATGCTTCCTTCTCCCTAGCCTGAGGCTGTATACCGAGGTAAAATATATATATATATCGAATTATATATAGTAAAAACTTCTCTGAACACCACCACATATCGACCACTCCCCTATATCGATCGATTTACGATTTTAACAAATTCATCCCATGGTCGGTCGATTTAGATAGGTTTTACTGTATATGCAATATAAAGGCAGAGAGTGGTACATTACTTGGCAACCTGCTCGGCAACTAGCAAATGGCCGACCCCCAATAGCTGATGTTTACTTTTTGTGCTGGGGGGTCGTTAAGCAAACAATAAGCGAGTTCAGCATTGTCTGTGCGCATGTGTGGGTCCGACTTCCGGTCGGCGCTGTAGGTATAAACAAAGCCACGTTTTGCACTGCACATATGGCCGTGAGCAATCTTCTTACAGAAAAAGTGAAATATCTCTGAAACCACACCACCTAGAAACAAATCGCTTGGTACACATATAGAAAACATTTTTACCAAGAAGATTATATTAAATTGATAATGTTAGGGTTCTGAATTTCTATTAGTTTTGAATAAAACTAACGTTTCACACTGAGCGTACCAGCAAACTCAATGGCAGTGAGCAATCTTTTTACAGAAAAAGTGAAATATTTCTAAGACCATACCACCTAGAAACAAATCGATTGGCACACATATAGAAAACATGTTTACCAAGAATATTATATTAAATTGATACGGTTAGGATTCTGGATTTCTATTAATTTTGAATAAAACTAACGTTTCGCACTGCGCGTTCCAGCAAACTCAATGGCCGTGAACAATCTTCTTACAGAAAATGTGAAATATCTCTAAAACCACACCACTTAGAAACACATCGCTTGGTACACATATAGAAAACATGTTTACCAACAAGATTATATTAAATTGATAAGGTTAGGGTTCTGGATTTTTATTAATTCTGAATTATACTAACGTTTTGCACTGCGCGTAGTCATGCAGTAATGACGCACGTGGGTTTGTTTATACCGATGACTTCCCATCAACCACCGCGCGCCCGAGATGCTGAACTCGCTTATTAAAAGCAAATGGCCACACGCATGGTTGGAATTTAGATATGATCTAGAAAATGAAAATATCATGACAGAGTGTTTTTGCAAGCAATTACCCAGACAGCACACAGTCGTCGGCCCGACGGCGGCCGCTCCGGCGGTCCGACGGTGGAAAACGCCGTCGGGCCGACGTTGTTTTGTCCAACCTCCCGCCGTCGGGGTGACGGCGGCTGCCGCCGTCGGCCTGACGGCGCCGGACGCCGTCGCCCCGACGCCGTCGGGGTGACGGCGCCAAACGCCGTCGGGCCGACGTTGTTTTGTCCAACCTCCCGCCGTCGCCCCGACGGCGGCTGCCGCGTGGGCGCGGCGGCAGCGCCGTCGCCCCGACGCCGTCGGGGCGACGGCGGCTGCCGCCGTCGGGGCGACGGCGACAAACGCCGTCGGGCCGACGAGCCGAGAAGACACTGTCACTGTAAAAATATTACTTTTATTCAAAATTAATAGAAATCGAGAACCCATAGCATATAAATTTAATATAGTCTGTACGTATTGACACTATAGTGACAGTGTCTTCTCGGAAAAAACCAAGATGGCGGTCCTTCGTCAAAATTCCGTACAGGGTAATTCAAATCGTATTAACACGAATAATTCCATTAATACTTCGTACAAAATTACAAAACTTTTACAAAATAATATAAACATATTAATAAACAAACCTGTGAAATAATTCCTCAAAATTCCTGGTATTTCTGGAGTTACTGGTAGAAAAAGAACACTGATCAACAATCGCACGTGTTGCGCTGGCAACTCGAGCCGGCGACTCGAGTCAGATGGCGATTCGAAGTAAACAAACCGTATCGGATGATTCAAATCGTATTAACACGAATAATTCCACTAATACTTCGTAATAAATTACAAAACTTTTACAAAATAATCTAAACATATTAATAAACATACCTGTTAAATAATTCCTTAAAATTCCGGTTATTTCTGGAGTTACTGGTAGAAAAAGAACACTGATCAACAATCGCACGTGTTCCGGTGGAGATTCGAAGTAAACAAACCGTGTCGGATAATTCAAATCGAATTAACACGAATAATTCCATTAATAATTCGTAATAAATTACAAAACTTTTACAAAATAATCTAAGCATATTAATAAACAAACCTGGTAAATGATTCCTTAAAATTCCTGGTATTTTTGGAGTTATTGGTAGAAAAAGAACACTGATCAGCAATCGCACGTGGTCCGCGGGCGACTCGAGCCGGAAAGCAAATCTAAAGAACTGCGCATGCGCGGCCCACCACCGTCGGCTCGACGGTGGCTCGACGGTGGACCAGACGTGGAAAATGAATGCAAACCTGCGGCGGCCCACCACCGTCGAGCCGACGATGGCCCGACGGTGAATCAAAAGTGGAAAGGGATTGAACCCTAACGTCGGAACACCACCGTCGGGCCGACGGTGGCCCGACGGTGGCTCACAAGTGGAAAAGGATTGAAACCTAAGGTCGGGACACCACCGTCGGGCCGACGATGGCCCGACGGTATACCAAGTGTGGAAAATGAATGCAAACTTGCGGCGGCCCACCACCGTCGGGCCGACGGAGGCCCGACGGCTCAAAAGTTTAACCCTAACGTCGGAACACCGCCGTCGGGCCGACGATGGCCCGACGGTGAATCAAAAGTGGAAAGGGATTGATTCCCAACGTCGGAACACCGCCGGCGGCCCGACGGTGGCCCGACGGTGGCTCAGAAGTGGAAATGGATTGATTCCCAACGTCGGAACACCACCGTCGGGCCGACGGTGGCCCGACGGTGGAAAGTCGGTGCCGACGGACCGACCAATAGCCGACGTCGGGCCGACGGCTGTGTGCTATCTGGGAAAGGGAGACATCAGGCCTAGAGTATGACTCTAATCGACAATTCTGCCATTCTGGGGCCAGCATCCTGATCAGGTTGGGGAAACACATGAATTTAGAGTCTGTTGGTAGAATGGGGAGCTTTCATGAGCCAGTTCTCTCGCTATACACTTGGTGGCAGCACCCGTTCCCGGTCCAAGTCGGCCTTCATGGTTCGATATAAGGGTGTAGGTGTGTGTGTGTTGGTGGTGTAGGTATGTAAGTGGTCGGGGTGTAGGTGTGTGTTGGGTGTGTTGTGAGGGTTTAGGGGTGTGGTGGAGGTGTAGGTGGGTGTTGGGGGTTTAGGGATGTGGTGGGGGTGTAGGTGTGTGGTGGGGGTTTCAGGATTGTGGTAGGGTGGTGTAGTGTGGGTGAGGGTTTAGGGGGGTGGAGGGGGTGCAGGTGTGTGGTGTGTGTGGTTGGGGTGTAGGTGTGTGGTGAGGGTTTAGGGGTGTGGTGGGGGTGTAGGTGTGTGTGGTGGGGGTGTAGGTGTGTGGTGGGGGCTTAGGGGTGTGGTGGGGGTGTAGGTGTGTGTGGTGGGGGTGTAGGTGTGTGTGGTGGGGGTGTAGTGTGTGTGGTTGAAGGGCTTATGGGTGTGGTGGTAGTGTATGTGTGTGGTGGTGGTGTAGGTGTTGTGGTTGGTGGTGTAGGTGGTAGTGGTGTTGGTGTGTGGTGTGTGTGTGGTGAGGTTTTAGGGGTGTGGTGGGGTGTAGGTTGTGTGGTGGGGTGAGTTTGGGGGGGTGTAGGTGTGTGGTGAGGGTGTAGGTGTGGTGTGTGTGTGTGGTGGGGGTATAGGTGTGTGGTGATGGTTTAGGGGTGTGGTGGTAGTGTAGGTGTGTGGTGGTGGTGGTGTAGGTGGGTGTGGGGGTTGTAGGTGTGATGTGTGGTTGGGGTGTAGGGGTGTGGTGAGGTTTTAGGGGTGTGGTGGGGTGGAGGTGTGTGGTAGGGCATAGATGTGTTGTGGGGGTGTAGGTGTGTGGTGAGGGTGTAGGTGTGGTGTGTGTGGTGGGAGTATAGGTGGGTGGTGACGGCTTAGGTGTGTGGTGGTAGTGTAGGTGTGTGGTGGTGTGTAGGTGTGAGGTGGTGGTGTGGTGGGGGTTGTAGGTGTGTGGTGGGGGGGTATGTGTGTGGGTGTGTGTGGTGGGGTTTAGGGATGTGGTGGGGGTGTAGGTATGTGGGGGGTGTGGTGGTGTAGGTGTGTGGTGGGGGTGTAGGTGTGTGGTGAGGGTTTAGGGGTGTGGTGGGGGTGTAGGTGTGTGGTGGGGTATAGGTGTGTGGTGGGGGTGTAGGTGTGTGGTGAGGGTTTAGGTGTGTGGTATGTGTTTGGTGGTGTAGGTGTGTGGTGGTGTTTGGTGGGGTGTAGGTGTGTGTGATTGAGGTGTAGGTGTGTGTGGTGAGGGTGTATGTGTGTGGTGGGGGTGTAAGTGTGTGGTGGGGGTTTAGGTGTGTGGTTGGGGTGTAAGGGGTACTGGGGGTATGGTGTGTGTTGGGTGTAGGGGGTAAGGTGTGTGTTGTGGGGTGTGTCATGGGGTTTTAGGGCTGTGGTGGGGGTGTAGGTGTGTGGTGGGGGTTTAGGGATGCTAAAGATTGTGAGGTCCGCTCTGCAAGACATCTACACCTCCATCCACAAACCAACTAAACCCACCACACACATCACCCACCACACACACCTACACCCCCACCACATCCCTAGGCCCCCACCACACACCCCTAAATCATCACACCCAAATCATCACACTTGATAGTAGAAGGAACTGCTTCTATCCAACCAAAGCATTACAAGGACCGGCATGGTGCGCCATGCAAACTGAAAGGTCCCCATTGGTTCTGTTGATGTAATCTAGTATGTTTATAGGTAGGCTTTACTATAGGAAAATGTGTTATCACCTATATCCAGTGAACTTGTTCCAACCGGCAATACATATTTATATCCCTAGAAAGAGACAAACCTGCTTCACCAATTAAGTGACTATCAGCTACATTTGGTGTTTCATTTTAAGCCATGTTTACACGGGCAATTGTAAAGTGAATTAGACAAAGCGATTTATATGAAGCGAAGTAGTGGCGCGTTTACACACGGAGCAGTTTAAGGTGGAAATCGATATCTGCGCATGAGCAAGTCCAGACTAACCAGCGCCAGTTTCGGTTAGTCGACGTCGCCATGAGAGAGTGTGGGTTCGACCTAGATATGTATGGACTGAATCGTATTGGTTTGGAACAGTCAAAACTTCTGCTGGGCAGTGAAAACCTTAAAATAAGTCATGACAAAAATATCTGTGCACCTCTAGCAGGTCCATAGAGAAAATTTACCGGAAAGTCAACAAACTCAGGTCTCGACTGTGACGTCCTTAATCCGGCTCATCTAATCCGCTTGCGTCTACACACGCGAGATAGGCCGACTCAAGTTAGATCGCTTCATATAAACTACCTCGCGAGGCGGTTTACATAAAGTGAATATGAATCGAATCAGCCCTAATCTGCCTCAGAGTCGCGTTTACACGGCGAATGTAAGGCGAACTAGGCAAGGCGCTTTATTTGAGACGTTTTAACTCGCCCATGTAAACACGGCTTAAGAGTAATTAAGGATTGAATTTATATTAAAATAGAAGGATTTTTATGTATTACATCTCCTATCATGGTGGTTCTGTTCAACTGGCAAATAATATTTATATCATTAAAGAAAGCATCTGCTGGTTTTATATTTAAATGATTAGCTAGATGATCTGGTTATTATGGTATAGCAAAATACCCCTCATATGTGGAAATAGCTGCCTCAGGGCATAACTGAGACTTGGTCGTAATGCGAAGCATTGCGTTTGATGCGAGGAGAGGAAGAGACCCTCCCCTGCCCCGCGCTGTCGCGCTGCCTTCTCACCTTGGCAGACGGCGCGGCGCCACCTCCCCCACCCCCCGTGTCGCGCAGCACTCGCGCCTCACCCGACGCCCGCTGCTCGCCACCTCTCGCCCTCCCCCGTCCCGGCAGCATTCACACCTCACCTGCTGTCGCCCGTCCCCCTTCCCTTATAAGGTCGCCCGCCGGCCTCCCTCAGGCAATCGCCCTCCTGCCGTCTCCCAGCTCTCTGCCTTTTTCCACCACCCACCCACCCTACACTCCTTATACACTCTTCACTTCCAGCGGTGGAGGGCTCCTCGGCACCCCCTCACTCTACTGACATTTGACTTAACTGAACTTTTATTCATTACTGCCGCTCCTCATGAGCTTTTTTACCTTCCTCATTTATTCTCTATTTACTCTTATTGTTGCTCCTTATGAGCGTACTGACTGCTCTCCCTCGAGCCCTTCCTTTTACTCTGTATGCTCTGTCTGTGAGGCGTAAATAAAAACGCCTTATTTCCACCCCCGCCTTGCCTTCTTCCTTTTCGTGCATCAAGGCCTAATCTAATTAGGCAGTGACTGTGAGGTATAACTGAGACTTAAGGCCTAATCTAATTCTGCTACCCTCTGCCACATCCTGAGTTCACCCACCTGGTGGTCACCTCATGGCCCAAGGGGGAGGTTCCCATGCTCCACCCCCACCCTACCCCCCTCTACCACCCACCCAGCTCGGCAGCATCCAACCTCCTGGGGAGGTGGAGTGCAATATGGGTGGGGTGAGGGGTTATTGGGTGTGAACTTAGCACAGTCCACTGGGTGGCAAGCTGCAACCCCAGCCGGGGTTGGGGTGGGATAGATATCCCTGGCATCAAAATGCTGACAATCGTGCTGACAGCAACTGATTGTCTAACCTCTGGTGGTTGTTGCAACAATCCACCACGCGACTGTGCTGAGGTTAACTAGTGCCCATTCATCGGTGCACTTAATACCCATCATCGGGGTAGCAGGCCGCAACCCCGGCTGGGGTTGGGGTGGGGATAGATATCCCTGGCATTGAGATGCCGACAATCATGCTGACAGCAACTGATTGCCTAACCTCTGGTGGTTGTTGCAACAATCCACCACGCGACCGCTCTGAGGTTAACTAGTGCCTGTTCGTCAGTGCACTTAATGCCCGTTCATCGGGTCACACTGCAGCGTGGGCTGGACCTGCCTTGCTGCCCGGGCAGATACTTACCTCTAGCCAGGTCAGCGTGTTGTGACACTTATATGTGGCTAGGCAGGTAAAGGCTCCTCTCATGTGAAGTCCTGTTATCCTCCTGTGTGAATATGCATAAGCATATGCCTTAGTGCACCCTCCTCCCCTCTCTGTGTGCTATGTAACTTTAATAACAGTTGTTATCACAGCTACCGAACACACAGTGGTGAGTCAGGCTCAGCACTCCCCTGTAGTATAAAGCCCAGGCCTGCACCCTGCCCCTGAGAGAGGGTGCAGGGGCCATGGAGCTCCCAGGGGGACGTCTGCTCTCTCTGAGAACGAAACCAAGAGCTCGACTGAAGCGATATCCTATAGCGGTTGGCCTTGTGGCCTGATTACCATCATATTTAGCCGGCAAGCCTGCAGCTACCCCACACCCACACTGTTAGGAGTGTGTGTGTGGAGGGTCAAAACACCGGGAACACGTGTGCTGGCCACCCCTGACACACAATCAGTAGGAGCAGTGTGTGTGTGTGCGGGGGGGGGGGGGGTTATCAGAAGCAGCCTGGCGGGGGACCTTGGTACTTCCTCCAGTGCTCCCCTGCTCCACCCCGCACCCCCACACCCCTTCCCTCTCAATCCCCGCACACTGACACTGATACCAATATCTCGCCCCCCCCCCTAGGCACATACCCCTCCTCATACCCAAACCTCACTCATTATCTCCCTCCACCTGCTAGGGTGGCTGGGGGTCTGGTGTTAATCAGAATGAACTTCCGTCTAAACAGGAAAAGTAAAGCTCTTCATGTGTTTACATGAGGGTGCCTCCTCCAGTGTTGATGTTTCTAGCTACCCCTTCTCAACTAGAACTATGTATATATTCGAAATCCCATGGACTTATTTGAATGAAAAGATCATTAAAGTTGCATAGTTCGATGGTTTTGAGTGTCTCTCATTTTCTGAGATAAACATATTAGGTTGTTCATTATAATCTATCTGACTTTAGTTTGAAGTAACTTTCATTTTAAATTGCTAACTTTTGAGATATTTTAAATGGAAACATCCTAAATTAATTTTGGCAAGCTTGCCAAAACTTTAACACCCATAGGCTTCTTAAGTTCTGTGGGAGCAGGTTTTGTTAAATTAATTCAGCATGCCCTTCTATGTGGCAACAAATGTTTAATAAGTGCACCAATAGAGGGAGTGCACATGATGTCATCACTCAGCGGTTAGCCATCTTGGATTACACTTAATACCACCTATGGAGCCCCCTGTCTTATACCAAGAACACTATGGCCACCACTGGGCCTACCTATAGTCAGGGCTGCCGAAGTATGTGGCACCACCTAGCGGGTACTGCCCGAACCTTTCTAATTCTTTGACAGAGCATCCAAATTGTCAACATACTGCACTTTAGCAATGATATGAGGCTACATGATTTAAAAAATGCTTCCCCATCATCAAAAAACCCTTTTCCCCAAACTTTTGAGGCCAAACTGTTCAAAACAGTGACAAATAAACCAACAAATCAGTAAAGAAAAACACAATGTAAGCACTTCCAAGCCTTGCATATGTAATCCAATATGGCCACCGGAAGTTGTCTCGTGACGTCATTACACCCCCTCTATATCTGGGTTAGATAAGTTGATGCTTCATCGGACTATGCAACTTTAAGATTGTTCAAAATTGGGATCATTTATATATATATATATATATATATATTATATATAATTTATATATGCATATATGTACGCATAAGCATGAATAAATGCATAGATGTATGTATACATATGTGCTTGCATCGACATATGTGGGTATGTGTCCCCAGTAATCACAATAAATAACCCCACTCCCAACCAGACCCCCCACTCCCAACCCCGACACACCAACCCACCAGAGAACCGTTTGCGATATAGCGAATGGTAGACAGGAAGTGTGAACACTTATTTGTCTCTCTTTTTTTTTTTTGGTACATTAGTTGTCCCAAGCAGGGGAAATCCCAGTCACAGACGACTGGTCTTCCCCACTCCACTGCTGGTCGATAGAAAGCCCGAGCCTACACTTTTACCGACCCAAGGGATTTTTAACCTCCCACACCACATAGACATGGTATGAGAGCAACCGGCCTTTGATGACGCTGTAAGTTATACACAGCGGTGGAAATCCAAATTGGCAGAGCTGGGGGCACGGGGAATCGAACCGCCGACCCTCAGATTAGGGGGGGGGGGTTGAGTAGGAGCAGGAGGGAACTCATATGGGGTGACTCAAGCAGCTCATAAGCCGTGTTCACACCCACAACTTTAGGCCGAACTAGATAAGGCGAACTAGAGGAGGCAAACTAGTGTTGTGTCCACACACGGAGCGGTTTAAGGCGGAAATCGATATCTGCACATGAGCAATTCCATACTAACCAGCGCCAGTTTTGGTTAGTCGACGTCGCCACGAGAGAGTGTGGGTTCGACCTAGATATGTATGGACTGAATCGTATTGGTTTGGAATGGTCAAAAC
Source organism: Branchipolynoe longqiensis (assembly GCA_030323885.1). Taxonomy (NCBI): domain Eukaryota; kingdom Metazoa; phylum Annelida; class Polychaeta; order Phyllodocida; family Polynoidae; genus Branchipolynoe; species Branchipolynoe longqiensis. The sequence goes on from CM059200.1 coordinate 38,043,729, forward strand.
TTCTGCTGGGCAGTGAAAACCTTAAAATAAATCATGAAAAAAATATATGTGCACCTCTAGCAGGTTCATAGACCAAATTATATTATATAGTGTGACATGCTTAATCTGCCTCAAGTAAACCGCTACTGTCCACAAGCGCAAGATAGGCCGACTCAAGCTAGTTCGCTTCATCAATACTACCTCGCGCTGCGGTTTACATGCGGCGAACTAGTTGAGGCGAATCAGCCCTAATCCGCCTTAGGGTCGCGTCCACACGGCGAATGTGAGCCGAACTATAGGAGGCAAACTAGTTGAGGCGACTTAACGCGCTGGTGTGAACACGGCTATACAAAGACGGACAACCCAAGCAACTCTTTTTTTCTTAAATGCACAGGTATCTACTGTACCTATACTGAAGCAGCCCTATAGTCATTTATTTAAAGCTGCATAGTCCAATGAAATATCAAATTTTCAAAACCAAATCAATTATCTAGATTTGATTTTACATATCTAACTTAATTCAACAGAACCTGTTACTGCAGATGTCTATGGTGTCAGAGTTTTGGCAAGCTTGCCAAGACTAATTTTCCATGTTTGCACTCAAAATATCTTAAAAGTTTACCATTTAAAATAAAAGTAACTTTGAACTAATGTAAAGTAGATACTAGTGATCGATCTAATATATTTATCTCAGAAAAAATACAGAAATTCAAAACCATTGGACTATGCAACTTGAACACAGAGTGCAAGATTCAAGAAGCATCGCATCGGACAACATCAGTTATAATCAACACAACATCAATCAATCACCATGCCAAGGAGGAAACCTGAAAAGCATTGGCCCCAGAAGTAAGTTTATTTTTATAACTTCATGTTTATTGTGTCTGAACGGATTTGATCACACTCAGCAGCTGCCAACTCATTTGCCAACATTGCATGAAACCATTGTGGCATGGCCTCAACATCGTCATGAAGGGATTGAACAGACACAATGTACACCATGTCTGTGTTAGTTGACATTCCACCAGAATTTAATTTACTGTTATCTGAGTTGAGAAGAACATTTTCACTGCTATTTGCATCAATAACCTTATCTTCATGAGGGATGGTAGCATGTCCATGGTGCATGGGTGATTCTTCAATCAAATTTATACATCTCGTGCATACGAATCCTTTGATATTTCTATATTTTTCCCCAGATTTTCCGATTCTACCAAGAAGTATTTTCCTAACGGATGCCTTAACAATGTTGATTCTCCTTAATGGGACATCTTCGTAAGTGTAATCTGTTGCATGTTGCCGAACTCCTAAGCATCTTCGAGCAAAGCTGTGGGGGCCTGAAATAAAAATGGTAACATGTAGGTGACAATTTTTAGAATGCATATTTTCTCAATGGATCATATATCAATGGAAAGAGCTTGAATGGAACTTAGTCATGTACCATTTTGACCCATTTGTTCTATATAGGGTATTCACGTCACGTCATCAACCTGATGCGCGGCCATTGTGCCGATATCAACCAGTAAACATCCCATAGAGTTTGCTTGTACGTGCAGTGCAAAACGTCTATTTCATTCAAAATTAATAGAAATGCAGAACCCTAACCTCCTTATAAATTTAATATAATCTTGTTGTTAAACATGTTTTCTATATGTGTACCAATCGATTTCTTTCTATGTCTTGTGGCTTTAGAGATATTTCACTTTTTCTGTATGAAGATTGCTCACGGCCATTGACAATGCATTGAGTTCGCCGGTACGCACAACGAAAAACGTCAGTTTTAGTCAAAATTAATAGAAATCCAGAACCCTAACCGTATAAATTTAATATAATCTTGTTGTTAAACATGTTTTCTATATGTGTTCCAAGCGGTTTGTGTTTAGGTCATGTGGCTTTAGATATATTTCACTTTTTCTGTATGAAGATTGCTCACTGCCATTGACAATGCATTGATCAGGTTGGGTTTGTTATTGTGGTCGTATCTCCACAATGGCCGTACTTCCGCTTAGCGTGACGTCAGTGCATACCCTACATAGTAAAACTGCTCATAGCTGTGAACCAAAATCCAGATTTTGTACTTCAAACTCTCATATATTTTGGCCAATAGATAGAAAACAGGTATGCGAAAATGAGTAGGTCTATATGGTAGTTTTCAAAATCAAATATCCTCATATTTGAGTGATTTGCAGAGGTTTTTGATAATGGAAAAAACTAACGAATTTGGAACAATTTTCATTAAACTTCTAGGTAACAAATTAAACAGATTTGAGGAGCCAGATGAAAAAGAACATTTTATCTACATGATGGAATAGACAGCTTGTTAATATCTCTAAAAGTCTTCCCACAGAAAAACAAACAGCAACACATGCGCCAACCCAGTGGTTGCCATATCATTTGATATAGCGAATGGTAGACAGGAAGTGTGAACACTTATTTGTCTCTCATTTTTTTGTTTTTTGTTGTTTTTTTTTGTTGTTGATACATTAGTTGTCCCAAGATGGGGAAATCCCAGTCACAGACGACTGGTCTTCCCCACTCCACTGCTGGTCGATAGAAAGCCCGAGCCTACACTTTTACCGACCCAAGGGATTTTTAACCTGCCACACCACATAGACATGGTATGAGAGCAACCGGCCTTTGATGACGCTGTAAGTTATACACAGCGGTGGAAATCCAAATTGGCAGAGCTGGGGGCACAGGGAATCGAACCGCCGACCCTCAGATTAGGAGTCTGACCTAGAAAAAAGTCAGACACTCTAACCACTCCGCCACAGAGAACACCAGTTCCGGCCAGTAACCAAGATTTAAGCCAGAGCGAAAGTCGGGTAAACACCGTGATGCGCACATACTACAATAAGGTTAATTTTTATCAAACCATATACAATTTAGTCCTTGGATTTGTAATAAAACACAATCAGATTCTGATAGATTTGAGAAGACATGAAATGTTATGACTTTTATAGGTATGCATGACTTGCATTGATCTATTTTACAGGTATATGACATAGGCATATAGGTTCCTATTAGTAGGTATGTGTGATTTAAAAAAAATGCATTTCATCTCAGCCTTCTGTTGTGTTTTATTTAGTCCAGCAGCACTGACACTTTTCGACAACCATATAGAGAAATAAATGTTAGAAATTGCAATCTAAAATAATAAATTTAAAGTTCAAATGTTTATTTATCATAACCAGCTACTTTATGTGTGAATAATTGATTAAATCATGTAAATTAATAGACTTTAAAAGTTGAATTGAGAGCTTTCTGTGGCTGCCATCTTGGTGGTTGCCATGGATTCCCCTGTGTGTGGGGAACCCCTCTAGGTCATTTGATGAGGGAATCCCACCTATGATGTCATTCATACATCACAGACCTCAACTCTCCTCCCACATGTTCAGTGGCATGAACTGAACAAACAAAGCAAAGGTATGTTTGGAGAACTTTTGATGCTGGATTCGTTTGTATCTGGGTGAGGTATAACCGGCGACTTTAATGTCTGCAAATGAAGGTGGTCCTGCTTGACAGGCCCCATGTTAACAAAATAATGATATACGTAGGCCCTACGGCTCACACATGCATAACGGTAACCCCAGTGTTGCAGTTTCCACGGCTCACCAGTTTGCGAGGGACACATCCATTCAAATGCATTGTCAATGGCCGTGAGTGATCTTCATACAGAAAAAGTCAAATATCTCTCAAATTACACCACCTAGAAACAAACCGCTGGGCACACATACAGAAAACATATTCAATAAACAGATTTATAACGTTAGGGTTCTTGATTTCTATTAATTTTGAATAAAACTAATGTTTTGCACTGCGCATACCGTCAAACTCCAGGCATTGTCAATTGTCGTGAGCAATCTGTATACAGAAAATACAGCAAAAGTGAAATATCTGTAAAACCACACCACCTAGAAACAAATCACTCGGTACACATATAGAAAACATCTTTACCAAAAACATATTAAATTTATAAGGTTAGTGACGCAGACGGGGGCAGGGGTACCTTTTTAAAAACTATCTCGTGAGGGGGAGATTATTTTAATAATTATTTTTGTATCTCTGAGAAGGGGGGGGGGGGTAATTCTTGTTTATTTTTGTTCCTATCTCGGGAGAGGGAGGGGATTATCTTAATAATTATTTTTGCATCTGAGAAGGGGGGGGGGGGGTGATTCAGAATGGGTTGTGCTGCACACAATGCAACACATTCCACTTCCACTATGTACAGATCAAATGCGATCACGCCAACGGCTGGAAGACCTGATGAGATGTGTCCCATGAAGAAAATAAAAATACCAAAAAACCAAGACCCATGGGTAGACAAAGACCTGCTAACACTCATCACAACCAAAAGTAAACTGGGTGATAAAGCAAAACGCACAGAAACAATAGAAGACAAACTGGCCTACCGCATCGCCAGAAACAACTCTCTCAAAGCTGTGAGAACAGCAAAAAAGAAATACATAATAAAGCAGGACAAAGACTGGGGAAGCAACACAAACAAATTCTGGAAAAATGTAAACCTATTATTCCCAAAAAATAACAAAGAAGAGCATACAAACTTCCAAGATAACGAAGGATGGGAAAACAGATCAGGAACTGTGCAGAATGAAATCCCCACCTGCAAAGCAGATATGATAGAAGTAAAAAAATTAATAAATGACATAGACACGAATAAACCAAGTGGAATAGATGAAATACCAACCAAAATACTGAAAGAGGCACTCCAAGCCATCCCAGCCACCATAGTAGACCTATTCAATATCTCCTTTGAGCAGGGGCGTTTTATCTCAGCCTGGAAAATGGCAACCATCACCCCCATTCACAAAGGTGGAGACAAACAAAACATGGGAAACTACAGGCCAATATCAATTCTTCAAACCCCAGGCAAGCTCATTGAAAAAGTGTTACACATCAATGAACACCTGGAAAAAACCGATATACTAATCGAAAGACAAGGGGGCTTCAGGAAACTGCACTCCACATCAAAAACAATAGCTAACCTAACAAATGACATAATGGCATCAATGAACCAAAAACAATTAGTTGGAGCCGCCTTCATTGACTTCAGCAAAGCATTTGACACAGTAGACCATAAAATACTACTGGAAAAACTAAAAACCATGGGCATAAAATCCAACACTATGGATTGGATAAGATGCTACCTGAACAACAGGCAACAGGCAACAGAAAACAAAAATAAACAATACACTATCAGACAACCAACCAGTCACACGGGGGTACCCAAAGGGTCAGTGTTAGGGCCACTACTCTTTATAATCTATATAAACGATCTTGAAAAATGGTTGGGAACTGAATGCCTCCAACTATATGCAGATGACACAGTCATATACGCAAATGGCACCACAGAAGAGGAGGTAATAACTAAACTAAATAAACTCCTACTAAAACTAGATGAGTGGCGTGAGTCCAACAAAATAATCATCAACACAAGCAAATCAAAAACAGTACTCTTCTCGCATAAACAAATGCCAGAAAGAAAGTTACGAAACCAAACACTGCAAGTTAGGAAACCAAACACTAGAAAATATAGACCATTACAAATACCTAGGTCTTGAGTTGGACAGCCAACTAAACTACAACCTATGTATAAATAAAATTATACAAAAAGTAAACCACAAACTGTGGCTATTTGCAAAGCTAAGAGACTACATGACACAAGAAATGTCAATAAAAATCTTCAAGGGCATGGTGCTCCCCTACTTTGACTATGGAGATGTAAACTACATGGGTGCGAGAAAAGAACTACTAAAAAAACTGCAAACACTGCAGAACAGAGCCCTAAAAATCTGTCTAAGAGTAGACAAGCTGCACCCCACCTATCACATACACAAAAGAACCAGTGAAATTACTAGAAAATAGGAGAATAATTCATTTGAAAACATTAGCATATAGCTATAGTCAAAACATTAAACTTCTAACAAAACCACAAAGGGCTACTAGAGCAAATAATGCGCCACTACTAAAGCAGACCAGAAGCCAAATAAAAGCTCATGACAAATTCCTGACCTAAACACTTACAAAAAATATCTGTGCCAAATAAGGCTAGGAAACCCCCACTAAGCTGCACTGCAAAGGGGCATGTGATATGTCACGGCCCACCAGCAAGATGCCCAATGGAAGGTAACCAGGCCAAAAAGTAGCCAGATAACACACGACACAGCTACGTACAAGCCTATGATATGTAAATAGGAGTAGGCTAGTCTAGTAATAAGAGTAGAAAACATAAATACATATATGCCAAGAAAATCCAAAAAAAAATAACACAGGGTCATACCAACCAATTATCTATCTGCTACTGAAATGCAGGCAATCAAATACCTTATCAGCAGCCACTGTGTGGTAAGATAACACCAACACTACAACTGGCCAGCATTGAAAACAAGCCTGGGTACCCGGTGTGGCGGTTTCAGCTTGTTCCCGTGCTCAGCCGTGTCCCGTTGCTTCTGCGCATGCGCGGATTTCGCATCAACTCGGGTCACCCGAGACACTTATTGGCGCATGCGCACATCCTACAAACTCGGGTAGAATAATCGAATACGCTTCTCCGCGCTCGGGTGGACAATTTTTTCTTTTTTTTTAATAACCGATAAAACTACAGCAAAATAGGATTTAAAGTATTTTATGATGGCCTAGTTTACCTATATTTCCATTTAATTAATCTAAGTTATTCTTTTTTTGCACACGGCGCGTGTATTTGTCGACTCCACTCGCCGTGTTCTATTTGAAATTCTGACGACTGGGATGACCCGAGTCGCCCGGGTAGTGTTAATCGATTACGGCCATGCTTATTAGATTCTGACCCATGCGCAGAAGCGAGGGACACGGCTGAGCACGGGAACGAGCTGAAACCGCCACACCGGTGTGGCGTTTTCAGCGCCCGGTCATGCTCAGCGGCCTGTCGTGGCTTCTGCGCATGTGCGGGTTTTAAGACATATGCAAAACACCCGTGGCCTCGCCGGCTACAAGCTCAGCTGGTGCCCGGCAGTGTTAGGGTCCGATCAGGCCGAAATCATATTTAACAGAATTACATACTCAAATAATGAAATTTCATTAAATTAACCTTAAATTCCAAGCGATATTAACGTAGCAGCTAACAACGTAACAGTAAACAAAACAAATAGCAGTGCTCGCCGCAACGTGTGAAAATCCGTGCATGCGCAGAAGCCACGACAGGCCGCTGAGCATGACCGGGCGCTGAAACCGCCACACCAGTGTCGTATCGTCAGCGGCCTGTCGTCGCTTCTGCGCATGCGCGGATTTTAAGACATATGCAAAAGACCCATTCCCTCACCGGCTACAAGCTCAGGCACGGTACCCGGCTGTCTTAAGGGACCGATTAGGCCGAAATCTATTGAATGCGATCATATTTAACAGAATTACATACTCAAATAATGAAATTTAATTAAATTAACCTTAAATTCCAAGCGATATTAACGTAGCAGCTCGATCAGCGTCGAATCGCCGAGTGTAAACAAAACAAATAGCAGTGATCGCCGCAACGTGCGAAAATCTGTGCATGCACAGAAGCGACGACAGGCCGCTGACGATGACAGGCCGCTGACGATACGACACCGGGCTTATATGCTATGGACAGTATAAATACAACCTCAAGAAAAAAAGAAAAAAAAAAAGACCAGTGCCCCGCGCTGACAAAATATGTATTCAGACGAATAAAATGTCGTTTTGCAGCCAAGCGCACTGACCTAGATATATGAAATAGGTCCAAATCATGCACACTGCCGTACTTCTAGCCCAGCAGGCTAAAGATACGTGACTCGTGAGGAACGACGGCGCATGCGCACGTACGCATAGACCGTGTACGCGTAGCTACTGCCTAAAATAATCCCCTCCCGAGTTGACACTGACACTATAGTGACAGTACGAGTGCAGTGATAATTGTGATTTGCGGCGATCGGCGACGGTTTGAATCTGGCTCGACGTTGACGCATGCGCAGACGATTTTGACGCATGCGCAGAAGCGATGCGGAGAGCTGAAACCGACGGAGACACCCAAACCGCAACACAGGTGTGGCGGTTTCAGCGCCCGGTCAGTTTCAGCGGCCTGTCGTGGCTTCTGCGCATGCGCGGATTTTAAGACATATGCAAAACACCCGTGGCATCGCCGGCTACAAGCTCAGCTGGTGCCCGGTAGTGTTAAGCCGTGTTCACACCCACAACTTTAGGCCGAACTAGATAAGGTGAACTAGATGAGGCGAACTTGTGTCGTGTCCACACACGGAGCGGATTAAGGCGGAAATTGATATCTGCGCATGAGCAAGTCCATACTAACCAGCGCCAGTTTCGGTTAATCGACGTCGACAGAGAGAGTGTGGGTTCGACCTAGATCTGTTTTGGTTGAATTGTATTGTTTTGGAACGGTCAAAACTTCGGCTGGGCAGTGAAACCCTAAAAATATATGCTGAAAAAAATATCTGTGCACCTCTAGCCGGTTCATAGACCAAATTATATTGTACAGTGTGATGTGCTTAATCCGCTTCAAGTAAACCGCTACCGTTCACACAAGCAAGATGGGCCGACCCAAGCTAGTTCGCTTCATTTAAACCACCACGCGAGGCGAACTACATGAGGCGACTCAGCCCTAATCCGCCTCAACATCGGGTTCACACGGCCAATGTGAGCCGACTTAGATTAGGCGCACTAGATGAGGCGAGTTAACGCCCAGGTGTGAACACGGCTTTAAGGTCCGATCAGGCCAAAATCTATTGAATGCGATCATATTTAACAGAATTACATACTCAAATAATGAAATTTCATTAAATTAACCTTAAATTCCAAGCGATATTAACGTAGCAGCTAACAACGTAGCAGTAAACAAAACAAATAGCAGTGCTCGACGCAACGTGCGAAAATCCGCGCATGCGCAGAAGCCACGACAGGCCGCTGAAACTGACCGGGCGCTGAAACCGCCACACCGGCCGCTAAAGCTTCCACATTGCATAATAATTAATATCACACTGTATCAGAATAAGTGGAGATATCAACATGAAGATGTACATTATGTTCAAGAATACGCCAGTCATGTTAATATATAATTAAATGCATCCTCACCTTTGATTTCGCCATGGTAACACATTAGAAAATGGGTTACTCGGTTAAAGTTTTGTGTTCAGAGTCCTAGATTTCCATAGGCAGTGACCGACCATCCGATATGGTTACGTGGAGCTGCACTCCCCCTCTCTGGGCTTGGGGTGGGCTGGGTATGGGGTGAATACCAGCATGCACCTCTCTGCCTGCTGCGCAAATGGGCGCAGTGACCGAATCGGTAGAGCGCGGGCCTCGCGTCCCAGATAGCACACAGCCGTCGGCCCGACGGCGGCCCGACGGCGGCCGCTCGGTCGGGCCGACAGTGGAAACCACCGTTGGGCCGACGTTGTTTTGTCCAACCTCCTGCCGATGAGCCGACGGCGACAAAACGCCGTTGGCCCGACGGCGTTTGTCGCCTTCGGGCCGACGGCGACAAAACGCCGTCGGCCCAATGGCGTTTGTCGCCGTCGGGCCGACGTTGTTTTGTCCAACCTCCCGCCGTCGACTCGACGGCGGCTGCTGCCGTCGCCCCAATGGCGGAAACCGCCGACGAGCCGACAAGACACTGTCAATACGTACGGTACAGGTGCAAAAATATTAGTTTTATTCAAAATTAATAGAAATCGAGAACCCTAACCTTATAAATTTAATATAGTCTGTACGTATTGACATTATAGTGACAGTGTCTTCTCGACAAACACCGTCGACTCGATGGCAACAAAAGCCATCGGCCCTAAGCCTAAAGCGACAGTCACTCTAGTGTCAATACTTACAGGTGCAAAAATATTAGTTTTATTCAAAATTAATAGAAATCGAGAACCCTAACCTTATAAAAATAAATATAAATATTTTGCACCTGTAGGTATTGACACTATAGTATGTCTATAGTGACAGTGTCTTCTCGGAAAAACCAAGATGGCGGTCCTTCGTCAACATTCCGCACCGTAGGTTCAAATCGTATTAACACGAATAATTCCATTAATACATTGTAATAAATTACAAAACTTTTACAAAATAATCTAAACATATTAATAAACAAACCTGTTAAATAATTCCTTTAAATTCCTGGTATTTCTGGCGTTATTTGTTAAAAAAGAACGCTGTCCAACGATCGCACGTGTTGGGGCGATTTGAAGTAAACAAACCGTATCGGATAATTCAAATCGTATTAACACGAATAATTCCATTAATACTTCGTAATAAATTACAAAACTTTTACAAAATAATCTAAACAAATTAATAAACAAACCTGTTAAATAATTCCTTAAAATTCCTTGTATTTCTGAAGTTATTGGTAGAAAAAGAACACTGATCAACGATCGCATGTGTTCCGCGGGCGACTCGAGCCGGAATCCAAATTTAAAGAACTGCGCATGCGCGGCTCACCACCGTCGGCTCGACGGTGGACCAAGTGGGGAAAATGAATGCAAACCTGCGGCGGCCCACCACCGTCGGGCCGACGGTGGCTCGACGGTGGACCAAGTGTGGAAAATGAATGCAAACCTGCGGCGGCCCACCACCGTCGGCTCGACGGTGGCTCGACGGTGGCTCAAAAGTGGAAAGGGATTGAAACCCAACGTTGGAACACCACTGTCGGTGGCTCGACGGTGGATCAGATGTGGAAAATGAATGCAAACCTGCGGCGGCCCACCACCGTCGGCTCGACGGTGGCTCAACGGTGGACCAGACGTGGAAAGGGATTGATTCCCAACGACGGAACACTACCATCGGCCCGACAGTGGCCCGACTCTGGACCAAGTGTGGAAAATGAATGCAAACCTGCGGCGGCCCACCACCGTCGGGCCGACAGTGGCTCGACGGTGGACCAAGTGTGGAAAATGAATGCAAACCTGCGGCGGCCCACCACCGTCGGGCCGAGGGTGGCCCGACGGTGGCTCAAAAGTGGAAAGGGATTGATAACCAAGGTCGGACTACCGACGGTGGCCCGACGGTGGCCCGACGGTGGCTCAAAAGTGGAAAGGGATTGATAACCAAGGTCGGACTACCACCGTCGGCCCGATGGTGGCCCGACGTTGGAAAGTCGATGGCGACGGTGCGACCAATAGCCGACGTCGGCCCGACGGCTGTGTGCTATCTGGGGTATGGGAGATCGGGAGGTCGCGAGTTCGGTTCCTGGTGGAGTCAAACCGATGACTTAAAAATTGATACTTGTCGCTTCCTAGCGAGGCGCGAGGCATAATTAGGATAGGGCAAGGACTGGATAGCTGAGTGTCAGGATAATGTGACTGAGTGGGTATTGGGTCATGGTGCCAGTGGCCTGATTTCCCAGTGGTGCAGCACTATAAAGTCACCATGAGAATGCACTGTCATAAGTCGGTACCCATCCTGATATGACCTTAGATGTTGCCAGGATGTAAAACTCCAACAACCAACCTAGGTCCGCCAACCCCTGTGCACCCAACTTGATTATTCTTTAAGGTCGATGCTGGCGGTTGTTGGGGGGAAGTAAGTGTGCGGATGGGTGGTGGTGGTGGTGGTGGTTGGTGGTGGGAGGGGGGGGGGGAGCGCTGAGGAGAGCGTGTGGCACGTGACATGGAAGTTATTACCCACTCCCCCTCTAACCCCCCCCCCCCCCCCCACACACACACATACATTGACACTGACACCAGCTTCTGGCCTCCCCACCATACACATACCCCTCCACCGACCCACTCCCCACACTGGGTGGTTGGTTCTTTCTGGGAGTGTGCGCCATCTAACCACCCCGCCCCCCCCCCCCACACACACACATGTTCCCACTCACAATTATGATGGTAATCAGGCCACGAGGCCAATCGCTATAGGATATCGTTTCAGTAGAGCTTCCTTCATTTCTTGAATTCGATCTCGGAGAGAGCAGACGTCCCCCTGGGAGCTGGATGCAGGCCTGGGCTCTATACTACAAAGGAGTGCTGAGCCTGGCTCACCACTGTGTGTGCTCAGTAGCTATGATAACACTGTTATTAAAGTTACATAGCACACACAGAGGGGAGGAAGGTGCAATTAGACATATGCTTATTCACATATACACACAGGAGGATAACAGGACTTCACCCATTACCTGCCTAGGCACATATAAGTGTCACAACATGCTGACCCGGCTCGAGGTAAGTAGCTGCCTGGGCGGCAAGGCAGGTCCAGCCCACGCTGCGGTGTGACCCGACGAACGGGTATTAAGTGCACTGACGAACAGGCACTAGGTAACCTCATCAGTTGCTGTCAGCACGATTGTCAGCATTTCGATGCCAGGGATATCTATCCCACCCCAACCCCGGCTGGGGTTGCAGCTTGCCACCCAGTGGACTGGGCTAAGTTCACACCCAATAACCCCCCACCCCATTGCACTCCACCTCCCCAGGAGGTTGGATGCTGCTGAGCTGGGTGGGTGGTAGAGGGGGGGGGGGAGAGGGGCAGCATGGGAACCTCCCCCTTGGGCCTTTGAGGTGACCAACAGGTGGGTGAACTCAGGATGTGGCAGGAGGCAGTAGAATTTGGCCCAAAACCCTAATGTAATTAAAAGGCATAGACCAGAACTGTGGCATTATCAGTAATCTAATTAGTCTAAGTGGTTTCACTTAAAACTCTAGATTCTGACATTCAGTCATGTAATTAGCAGAGAGAAGGAGCTGGGAGAGGTAGTTCTCTCTTATTACAGCTCAACACAGTGCACACTGCACAGCTAAGTGAGAATGCAGCTCACATTACTCGTGACAACAAGCAGCACACCAGGCAATAAGCACAATACAATGAGCAGCCCTTAACACTGATCAGCACACAGTTGTCAGCAGCTCAGCAGTGAGCATCTCATGGCCCCAAACAGCTCAGAATAGTTAGCACAGGCCAATGGGCAGCCCATAACATTGAGAAGTTTAGCTCAGTGAGCAGCTCATGGCAGGGCGCTGCATATAAGCTTGAGCAGTGAGTAGCTCAAAGCCAGAAACAATTGTGTGTTGAGTGGCTCAAAATAATGCATAGCTAAGCAGTGCAGTGGATTAAAGAGAGAAGAGAATATGTTTTAGCGTATTATGTGAGTATAAAGACACAGAAGGGAATATTACTTATTATTATGATTATTGTTATACTCTGTAAGCCGCAATACTGTACCAGTGGCGCCATCTCAACCCACCTCTTCTCAACCGGATGTTGACCAGTGTCAGTCACACTGCAGGATATACAATAGCTCTTACGGCATGGGGGAATACAGCTGGCCAAAAGTGTGTAGGGTTGGTGGGAGTATAGATGCTAAACTTGATTGCTAAAACTTGAAAATCAGGTTTACAGATAAAGCCCTACTACATATCTGACATGACTCCATGAATTCCCAATGGGTAGCTACACCCTAGCAATTATGTGTATGTAGAAATGTTCACCTTTATACAAGTATAAGCGTTCAGAGGGCTTTCTGGCTTGAATCTCTGGGGTTCTGGAAGGTTCTGTGCAACGCGGTTAGAGCAACTTGATGCACAGTTGTCTGTTGGGACAGGTAAGCGAAGGCAGCTGGCCAGCTGATCCTTCCTGTCCCACTACCGGTTGGTCACTTCTGCCTGAATTATAACCCATATCAAGGTGGATACCAACTTGGCATAGAGGGCACCAATGCTGACCACAGCTTTGCCCTACTGAAATACAATACTGGCAATGCTATTCTATGATGCCGTCACTTCACTCTGACATTGAACCAGTCAGCTGTGCCTAGGGATCTTGAGTACCAGGCAAAATAACCGGTATGGCTATGGTATTCCCTTGTCTTGGCTCAGACAGAATCCAAAACTACAATTTTCATGTGCACCTCTCCCATTAAGCCAGCTGTCCAGCTACATAAGTAATACTAGCTAAATGTCTTGGCCTGGCACACATTAAAATAAATGGAGTCTACCAGAGATGTCACTAAAGTGTGGTGATAATTCTAGCTGAATGACACCATCATCAGGGGTGAAATACCATTGACAAAAATCACAGCAGAGTAGATTACAGTTAGCTAACTGCAAAGGCTGTGTTAACTGCAAATGACCCTCATAAACACAACCAAGCAACCCCACCATTATGCTCATATTGACACACTTTTGGGAGCATACATACCAGATAATCTGTAACTGCCAATTTCTAATAACTCGAAGTGCATCAATTCAATTCAATTCTTTTATTTTAACTCTCTGCAAGGTATGTTTACAATAAATTGAGGTGATACAATAAATGCATACAAATTCCTTACAGACAGAAAGGATCCCAGAAAAGCGATGCTTATCTAGCTGGTCTCCATGATGTGAATGAACAAGTGATGACAATAACAAATTATTAAACTTAAGCTACATTTTTAACTAATGATTATGATGAGCTACTGATGCGTCTCTTCACAGTTAGTAAAAAACAAAGTAATGATAGGAATATTATATGGATATTGTGTCATGGATTCATGTACTTACATGCAGTATCAGTAGTTATTTTGCATGTATGTTAATAGGGGTATTATATATATTCTTTACTGGTAATCGATTTAGTATGCATTGAGATAGCTTATCTTTAGTTTTTTACAGAAGTTTTTCAAAGTTTGAAGGTTTCTAATCTCTACTGGTATTGAGTTCCAGATATTGGTTCCTTGGTTTTCAGTTGTTATTTTGCCATATTTGTTTCTAGTGTGTTTGTGATGTATGTTATTTATCTGTCGTGTGTTATGGGAATGGACCTGATTGTTTTCTTTGAAGAGATTATCAAATATTTCAGGGAGGAGGCCATTCTTTTGCTTGTAAACAAATTTTGCAATGTATATTTTATAAATGTCAGTTACCATAAGTAAGTCCAGGTCTTTATGAAGTGATTTAGTTGGGGTGAGATAGTCTTTGCTATACAGTATTTTCAAGGCTCTGTTTTGTTGTGTCTGTATCTTTTTTAGGGTTGATGATTTGGCTCTCCCATACACCTCTATACCATACTGGATTTTGGAGTAAACGTATGCATAGTATAGTAATTTTTTATTTTCCTCATGTACCCGTCGTCTGATTATTTTAAATGAGTTAGCCGTTTTAATTATTGAATTATTTAAGTCATCAATATGTTCATCCCAGTTGAGGTTCTCATCTAGAATTATACCTAGGTATTTCACAGAAGGGACTCTCTTTATTGTGTTATTGTTTATCTTTATGTTGTTTAGGTAATCAGGAATGGTTGTACTTCTGCTTTTAAATATTGTGTAGCATGTTTTGTTCAGGTTTACTGTTAATTTGTTATCATTGCACCATGTAAATATGTCTGAAAGGAATGTTTTAATTGAATGTTTTAGTTGTTTGGGTGAATTTGAGGTTATGAAGCCGTTGGTATCATCTGCAAATAACCTTGTTTTGACATCTTGTTTTGTACAGTTGACTATATCATTTGTGTAGATCAAAAATAGGAGAGGTCCCAGGACAGAACCTTGGGGGACACCATTGCTGATTGAGTTTAGCTTGGATCGTTTACCGTTTATGTATGTAAATTGCTTTCTATTGCTTAGGTAACTCTCAAACCATTTAAGTCCCTGGCCTCGAATTCCGTTGTGCCTAAGTTTTGAGAGTAGGATGTCATGGTCTACGGTATCAAATGCTTTGCTCAGGTCTAAGTAGACTCCTGCAACATGTTTCCCATTTTCAAGGTCTTGTAGTATGTTGTCTAAGATTTCAGTCAGAGCCATTATTGCTGAGTGATTCTCTCTAAATCCAAATTGGTATTTGTATAATATTTTGTATTTGTTAAGAAATTGGTAAACTCTTTTGTACATTAGTTTTTCCATTAATTTGTTTAGGGTACTGAGTAGGCTGATTGGCCTGTAGTTATCAACTAGGTATTTCTCATTTTTCTTATGGATGGGTATTACTTTTGCAACTTTGAGATTTTCATCAGTAGCTAAGGTAGAATTGTACAATAAAATCTAGATAATTGCTTTAGTTTTGAAAATGTGATGCTTCATCGGACCTCACAGTTTTAATTGGCAACCAACACGCGTCATCCTGCTGCTGAGTCTCTGACCTTTAAAGGTGCCAAAGTAGATGAAGATGCAATATTTTCAAAACCTTGCCTAAGAGTCACCCAACATATCCAATCTAAATAGTGCATTTACTAACAATTTCTCACTGCATCTGCTGGGAATAGGACTAGAAGAATAGCAAAACATACCCAGTCAACGAATTGATCTGCTGCCAGTTTTCTACTACTTAACTGACTTGAGGAACAATATACTGGGAAGATATAGGCACAGCATGTGATTGGATTGATAAATATAAATCTCGGGCTCTCCATCTAGAAAATAGCCACTGTCCACAGTACTTGTAACATATGTGACAGGAGTAACCAAAGGAAACTGAGGTTATGTGAGATGCCATTTAAGAGGGAGCAAATTGACAAGTTATGGCCCCATTAGGAATCTTCATGTTGTGAAGAAGTGCAGTATACATGCAAACAACATATGAATCTAACACACTGTATAAATAATTCACTAACATTAAGACTTCTGGAATAGTCAACCCTGTCTTATTTAGATAAATGCATTTAAAGCTAACAATGAAACAATCTCAAGATGACAATTGTTGGCAAGTTATGTGGGGACACACAGAAAGAGAAAGCAAGCTATATAATCCTGATGGAAGCAACATCAGTCATATTTGAAACTATGAGAAGCTTAAGGCCCTGTCACATTACGGCGTATGGCGGGAGCGTATTGAAAACCAACGTAGGTCCTGCACGTGCCGGCCTATGATGACATTTGGTGACCTTTCGGGTGGTTTTGAGCATATGTGGAACCTACGAGGAGCGTACGAGGAGCGTATGAGGAGCATATGGGAGCGTGCTGTGACATTTTTTGACAGTATGGGCCATACGCCCTCATAGGTTGACTTTTTTTTAGCATGCACAAAAAAATTTGGACGGACGGATTTATGAAAGCGTATGGCGGCGTATGCCTCATACGCTTTACATAAGCCGGCATCTGGCGGCATCTGGCGGCGTATGAGTAGCGTATGAGTAGCGTATGCGTAGTGTATAAGTAGCGTATATGGCATATGCCGACGTATATGACGTAACGCGCCTACGCCGCCATAAGCTCCCGCAAAAAACCCTAATGTGACAGCCCCTTTACACAGCTAAACCTCACAGGAATCACTCATCATCTGGCTGAAAATAACAATGACAGAGGCTGACTTCAAAGCTGGTCTTACAAACAAATATATACAGACCAGAATGTGGGTCACCAACATGTTCCTAGCAATATGAAGTAGACAGAGATTGACAATCTGGGTGGGGAATTGGTCCAGTGATGGAAAACCATTGAATATGCCGCTATTGGCACATATGACATAAATATCTCTGCATGTTGCAGGCTGAGCAAATGAGGAAATATTCCAATGGTTCTACAATAGGTGAACCAACAGGCCCAGTGAAGTAACTAACCATTGAATATGCCACTATTGGCACGTTACATAGATATGTCTGCATGGTGCAGGCTGGGCAAATGAGGAAATATTTCAATGGTTCTACAACAGGCGAACCAACAACCCCAGTGAAGTAACTAACATGGTACCAGTAATCTGGTAACCAGACAGGATGGCCGATTGAGTTAGAGGGTCTGTCTCCCGTGCTGGTAGATCATGGGGTCGTGGGTTCGAACCCTGGTCGAGTCTAACCAATGACTTAACAATTGATACTTGTTGCTTCCTAGCCAGGCGCTCGGCATTATTAGGACAGGGCAAGGACTGGTGTGCTCAGTGTCAGGATAATGCGACTGAGTGGGATACCAGGTAATGGTGCCGGCAGCCTGGTTTCCCAGTGGGACAGCACTATAAAGTTGCCATGAATGCGCACTGTCACAGGTCGGTACCCGTCCTGATATGACCTTAAGCCCCGTTTACACGGGCGATTTAAAACGTTTCATATGAACCCACTTGCCTAGATCAACTCACATTTGCCGTGTAGACGCACCTCTGTGGCGTTTTAGGGCTGAATCGATTCATATGAAACGCTTCATCTATACCACCTCGGGAGGTGGTTTATTTGAAGCGATTCAGCTGGTTCCCGGCAGTGTTAGGGCCCGATTAGGTGGTCGCCGGCTACAGGCGCACCACAGGCTGCTGGTTCCCGGCACCAAAACACTCTTTAAACTCTGTCCGTGTAAACGCACCTCAAAAACGCTTCATATAAATCGCCTTGTCTAGAACGTTTCACAATTCCCCGTGTAAACACGGCTTTAGATGTTGCTAGGATGTAAAACAACAACAAACAAACAAACCAGTAATCTGGGAGCAAGGATGCTAAAAAGAGACTATAGACATATATAGCACCACCGGCTAAACTTTCCATGACTTCATCTCATTAACATAATCCTTTGTTCATGACTGGATGATTGCCTGTCCACTGCAGCGACGCTGAGTGTATCGTCGAACAGGTCAGCGTGACCTACATTGGCACTGTGTGCTCGTGACAACGTGTCAGATGTTCGGAACTCACACTGTGTTGGTCGGTCGGTGTGGAAATGTTCCTCGGCACACTGGACTGAACCTTGTCGACCCGCGCCAACAGGTTCAACACAACATAAGCCTGTTTACTGAGAATCGACTGACAGTTCTGCACCAATTGGAACGTGAAGTCTCTGTTGTCGATCCGAAGCCGTGCCTCACCGTCCAGGGTGATCCGATGCCTCGAAAAAGTCAGAAGCGAACAGCAGGTGTTTGTCAGTCGCCCCGGCGCCACTCTGTCGAAGATGTTCCTTGGCAGAACGTTTGCCTCCGATCCGGTGTCGAGCTTAAACTTGACTGGCTGACCGTTCACTTGGATGGTCGCATACCAGAGTTTCTCCTCCTCGTCTGTGCCATGGTCGACAGTCCCAACAAACAGATCCGTCGCCAACACATTGACTTCCGCCGGATCTGGGTCTTGTTCAACATTGTGAGGGTCAGGCTCTTCCACGGTTACCTCATTAACCCTGCCCAGTCTGCTCCCTCAGACCTTGCCAAAGTGTCCGACCTTCCTGCAGATGACGCAAGCCTTGCCTTTCGCTGGGCAGACTCCACGGCGATGTTCATAACCACAATTCGGACATTGAACTTTGAACTCGCCTGCACCGGTGCTGCAAGCTTTCCAAGATGCCGACTTCCAAGATGGCAGCCCAGATGGACAAACCACCGGTGCACCGGTACATGCAGTTGCATATCTATTGAGAAAATCAATTTCCTTGACTTCTACGTCTGATTTCTTGTCCTCTAACTGATCAGAACTGAACTCACTGAGTTTGCACATGTCTATGCACTTTTCTAACGTCAAATCTGACGTTTGTAGAGGTTTGTTTCTCAAATTTGTGTTCCTTACGCCAGCCACCAACCGATCGCGCAACAGCGACTCCTCCACCGATCCATACTCACAGTGTTTCACTCTGTCTCTTAGCGCAGTACCATACATATACATATTCTCAGAGCTTGGTTATGAGAATTGAACCGGTAGCGTGCTATTATCAAGTTGCTTTTACCTGTACAATAGGCCTGAAACGCATCTGTGAGCGGTCCGATCTTGTCTCGATCAGCGAGCGTGATGGACATATTGGCAAATACCTTTTGCGCTTCCTTGCTGGCGACATGAAGGAAGATGCAGCATTGCACTCATACCCCCTTCGTTATGACACCTGCAGCAATGGCATATATATCATATGCTCTGATCCATGTTTTCCAGTTCGATCGCGCTTGTTGCTGAGGACCAGCTGTCCTGGCGGCCTGAGAACCGGCAGTGTATTAGCGGGTGGCATTCTTCCTCATCTAACACCATGTAAAAGTACAACGTCTGAATACTTTGACTTCTGGATACTGAATGCTTTATTCACCGTCCAGGGCTCTGCACCACCGGCTAAACTTTCCATGACATCATCTCATTAACATAATCTTTGTTCTCTCTCAATGCCTGGATCCCATTATGCATCTCATTAGCATATATTACAGGGGTCACCACATTCAAAAGGTCAAGGTTGGTGGTGGCCAAGGGGCCATACAGCTACTGGTGGTGGGCAAACCACTGGTATCCATAGAAACCAGGAATGCTGGATTCCTATTGGTGAGACCAGGATTGTTCGATTCCCATTGCTGGAAGGAGGTGGTATGATACTCTACCAAGAACCCATGTAACTATATAATGATAAACCAGAGGGCTGGACTCTCTCTCTTACACCTTACTCTCTTCCTTTTTGCTTTGTTTGTATTGTTTTCCTCATAGCCTATGTACACAGCCACATATCCAACCATTAGACTCTACATTTGGTTAAAATATAAAGAATATTCATGGACAAAAATACATGTTCAAATCAGGTGACTAGATCTTTAACTATTACCACTCTCATCACATCAAATGAATTAATAACTATGAACATGTGCACAATATTTAACAAACAACTGTGCCAAATATTTTTAAACGACCTATAGATATGCAGTTGAAATGCTTTATCCTATTACCAAATCATCTTTTTCAAATTTATTTATTTCCCTGAACTAGTCCCAAGCAGTAAATCAACAAGAACTACTGGTGCATTCTGAAGCTATATTAGTTCCTAACAATATCCTCCTCGCATAACAGTTCAAACACAAATTTATATAGATACTGCCCCTATTTGACTCTGTATGTCGGAGATTATCCCTTCTCATCGTTTTACTTATTAATGATAATGGTCTCCTGATAGGACCTTAGACGTTGCCACTGTGTAAATCCCAACAACCAACCAGCCAACCTTCACAATGTTGAGTGCAATCATGGATCCATTCCAAATTGGTATCAATTATTTAATTGGAAGCAGGGAAGGCTCGGAATGCTAACAGCCTGTACCAAAGATTGTTGTGATGGGAAAATCTAAGAAAGGAAACTTATAGTTGTATTTCTTTATGATGTATTTAGATGAAATCTTTGCAAGCTAATTTCAGACTTTATTCGGTATTGGGTATCATTTATACTTCTTGTACCTAATGGACCAACATTTTTCAGTTGTGAAACATCTTCATTTCACCAACTCTCTGAAGGTGCTGGGACAAATGCATAGCAATTGTATAGATTGAATGAGTAACGTGAAACAGTGGAGCAAAAATACCTTTCTGATGGTACAATTCAGCAAAATCATAAGCAGGACCAGTTAAACTAGCTTCCACTATACTTGCACACATATCAGTGTTGCCACTGTGGATTTAACAAAAAAAGGTATTCAATCTTTAAAAGAAAAAGTTTCAAAATTGTCTTTAAAAAAAGGGTTAAAAAAGTATAAATAAGGGTCAACATACTCTGATTTGTAACCATTTGTTACCTTCCTAAGCAAACATGTGTTGCTTGTGAGCATACTTCGTGAATGATGTGGAGTTGTGGCTGTTCAGCTCTCAGTTTTGTACAGCTCAGGCCACTGTCAATTGGTCACTGACAGCAGAGAGCTCAGCAAAAAGTTCCACTCAACAGAAGAAACTAGCAAAGCACATCTCCCAATCTAATCAAATTCCTAATTCTAAGTCTGAAGAGTTTTCAATTACCAGATTGGCCAGGGACACATCGCTTCTGCGCATGCGTCAAAATCGAACAGCATCGTCAGTAACCTTATAAATTTAATATAATGTTTTTGGTAAAGATGTTTTCTATATGTGTACCAAACGATTTGTTTCTAGGTGGTGTGGTTTTAGAGATATTTCACTTTTTCTGTATTTTCTGTATGAACATTGCTCATGGCCGCAGTGCAAAACGTTAGTTTATTCAAAACTAATAGAAATCCAGGACCCCAACCGTATCAATTTAATGTAGTCTTTTTGGTAAACATGTTTGTTATATGTGTACCAAGCGATTTGTTTCTAGGTGGTGTAATTTGAGAGGTATTTGACTTTTTCTGTATGAAGATTTGCTCACGGCCGTTGACAATGCATTTGAATGGATGTGTCTCTGGTGTGATATATGCATAATAGACATATAGGTGTGTGGCTAATATATGTTAACGAGATGCAGAGTTTGAGACAAATGAATATGCTAATGAGATGATGTCATGGAAAGTTTAGCCGACGGGTCAAGCGAGCCCTAGGCCATGAATAAACCATTCAGTATCCAGAAGTCAAAGTGTTCAGACGTTGTACTTTCACATGGTGTCAGATGAGGAAGAATGCCGCCCGCTAATACGTTGCCGGGATTACGGCCGCCTGGTCAGCTTGTCCTCAGCCACAACGCGAGATCGAACTGGAAAACATGGATTAGAGCATATGACATATACGCCACAGCTGCAGGTGTCATAATGAAGACAGAACGAGTGCAATGCTGCATCTTTCTTCACGTTGCTGGCGAGGAGGCGCAACAAGTTTTCGCCAATATGGATATCGCCCTCGCTGATCAAGATAAGATCGTGCCACTCACGGAGGCATTTCGGACATATTGTGTAGGCAAATGCTGTCTTATTATCACAAGATATAAGTTTAATACACATAATCAGGCTATGGAAAATATGGCTACATACATCACATCATTGAGAGACAGGGTGAAGGATTGTGAATATGGTACGGTGGAGGAGTCGCTGTTGCGCGATCGGTTAGTAGCTGGTGTGAGGAATGTGAATTTGCGTAACAAAATGCTGCAAACTACTGAGTTAACGTTGGGAAAATGTGTCAGTATTTGTGAAATGAGTGAGTTCAGTTCTGATCTGTTGGAGGACACCAAGTCAGACATGGAAAGTAAGGAGATTGATTTCATACGGAACTATGCTAATGCGCGTACCGGTGCACCGGCGGTTCGGTCATTGGCGACGCCATCTTGGAAATCACCATCTTGGAATGCCGGCGGCGCCGGTGCAGGAGAGTTCAAGATCCGCTGCCAGAACTGTGGATATGAACACCGCCAGGGAGTCTGCCCAGCGAAAGGAAAGGCTTGCATAGCCTGCAAGAAGATCGGGCACTTCGGTAAGGTCTGCAGGAGCAGACTGGGTAGAGTCAATGAGATTACCATGGAAGAGCCCGACCCTCACAATGCTGAGCAAGACCCGGATCCGGCGGAGGTCAATGTGCTGGCAACGGATCTGTTTGTCGGTGCTGTGGACCGCGGTGCCGAGCAGGATGCCGAGCTGTGGCATGCGATCGTTCGGGTGAACGGTTGTCCTGTCAAGTTCAAGCTCGACACCGGGTCGGAGGTGAACGTGCTGCCGAGGTACGTCTTTGACAGAGTTGCTCCGGGGCAGCTGACGAACACCAGGTGTTTGTTGGTGACGTTCTCGGGTCATCGGATCACTCCTGACAGGGAGGTGCTGCTGGACGTCAACGACAGAGTGCTCAAGTTCCAAGTGGTACCGGACTGTCAGCCTATTTTGGGCAAGCAGGCTTGTGTGATATTGAACCTGCTGGTGCATGTGGATGAGGTGCACTGTGCTGTGCTGACGAACATTTCCAAGCCGACAAACAGTCTCAGTGCTCAGGCGGAGAAGCTGGTAAGCGAATACAAAGATGTGTTTCAAGGTTTGGGGTTGATCAAAGCAAATGCTGTCATTCATGTCGATAAATCTGTACAACCTGTTATATATCCGCCTAGACGGATTCCGTTTGCCATTCAGGGTAAGGTACGTAGTGAGCTTGATCGCATGATAGAGTTAGGTGTCATAGTTGAACAAGATGAACCTATCGAGTGGGTTAATTCCATAACTATCGTAAAAAAAACAAACAAGATAAGGATTTGTCTGGATCCGACTAAGTTGAACAAGGTGATAAAGAGAGGGCCTTTCCCTACCAAAACGATTGACGAAATTATTGCCAAAACGGCAGATGCAAAATATTTTTCAGTTTTGGATGCGATGACAGGTTATTGGCAGATAGAGTTAGATGAAGAAAGTTCACGTCTGTGCACGTTCAATACTCCGTGGGGCTGGTACAGGTACACCCGCTTGCCTTTTGGCATCAAAACAGCCGGTGACATTTTTATTCAGGAAATGCACCGTGTCATAGGCGATATACCCGGTATCGGGATAGTCACGGACAACATTTTGGTATATGGGTCAACGGTTGAGGAGCACAACGAGTGGCTCAGAGCCGTGTTGGACCGAGCTAGGTCGGTTAATCTTAAATTAAACGAAACAAAATCTTTGCTATGTCAGACTACAGTGAAATATGTAGGTCATCAACTTACCCAGCAGGGTGTGAAGCCTGATCCAGACAGAATACAAGCAATAGTTGACATGCCAGAGCCGCGTGACAAACAAGGCGTCCAAAGGTTCCTGGGCATGGTTGGATATGTACACAAGTTTATACCCAACATGTCCGAGATAGCCAAACCACTACACACGCTCCTAGCTAAGGACGTTGCGTGGCACTGGCAGACCGAACAGCAGGGCGCGTTTGATAAGTTGAAGGGAAAGTTAAGAACTGCGCCTGTTTTGTCATATAACAATGTTAAGAAACCCATTGTTATCCAAGTAGATGCTTGTCAGTCAGGGTTAGGTGCCGTGTTGATGCAAGATGACAAGCCAATCGCACTCCCATCTCGTGCACTTAACTCAGCGCAGTGTGGTTATGCCACTATCGAAAAAGAAATGCTCGCCATATGTTTCGGATGCCAGAGGTTTTATGACTATATCTTTGGCAAAGAAGTTCAAATTCAAACGGACCACAAGCCGTTAGTGGCGATAATGCAGAAGCCAATTCATAAACTTTCAGCCAAAATGCAGAGAATGCGAATGCGGTTGCAAAATTACAATATTAAGCTATGTCATGTGGAGGGTTCTTTGATGTTTTTTGCACACACGTTATCCAGGGCGCATAGCGCCAAAGTAGGTCATGGTAGCCTGTTCGATGACGCGTTCTGCGTTGCCGCAGTGGACATGCAATCATCAAGTTTGTTAAGTAAGATTGTCAAAGAGTATGAGAAGGATGTATCCATGTCCATGTTGATCTCACACATTGAAGATAGGTGGGACACGACACGCATACAGACACCACCGTGTCTGAGACAGTACATCCCACACAAACACGAGTTAACGATAGAAAATATTCTTGTCATGAAAGGCAATCGGGTGGTGGTTCCTCCGGGTCTCCGCGGTGAAATGATTGAGGCGTTACATGAGACACACGTAGGTGTGACAAAGTCCAAGCAGCTGGCGCAGGACTGTATGTTTTGGCCGAATATGAATAAGCAAATTGAAGATAAGGTCAGTCGGTGTGACACTTGCCAAAACAACCGGAAAAATTTGCATAACGAGCCGTTGATAAATCACCCGATCGCCTGTCAACCGTATGAAAAGGTCGGTGCAGACTTGTTTGAGTTAAACCATAAGAATATCCTGATAACTGTAGATTACTACACAAAATATCCAGAGGTGACACTGTTGGGCGATACGTCGTCTGTCACTGTTATTGACGCTTTGAAGGATAATTTTGCAAGGCACGGTATTCCTAGTCAGGTCATTTCGGACAATGGTCCACAGTTGAAGAGCCATGAGTATAGGGAGTTTGCGCAGCACTATGGATTTAAGGCCGTATATTCCAGTCCACAGTATCTCCATAGCAATGGGTAGGTAGAACGGTTTGCGCAAACAGTCAAGGACATGTTAAAGAAGTGTGAGAAGACTGGGTCTGATTTTCAGTTAGCTTTGCTGAATTATCATAACACTCCATTGCCCGTCCTGAATGCATCTCCGGCTCAGCTGCTCATCAGCAGAAGGTTGAGGGGCAGGTTGCCGATGCCGGAGGAAATTTTGGTGCCCGAAACGCAAAATCCAAAGAAAGTCCAGACGGCAAAACGGCAGCAAAGTCAGAAAACGTTTCATGACAGGAAGTGTGGTAAGCCGCACAAACCTATGAAAGTCGGAGATAAAGTAAAGTACAAGAATCATGCTGGGGAATGGAAAAAAGGGGTTATTTTGGGACGGACTGGTGTTTCTGGGAGAGAGTATCAAATTTTGAACGAGTCAGGTAATATGTTGTATCGGAACCGGGTACACATTATCAGGGTGCCTGTGGGGGGGCGGCCCCAACTGGTCGGGCAGACGCAAACTAGGTCAGCGTCATTGCTGAATGTAAACAGTGCGGCTAATCTAAGTAGGTCAGGTCAGCTGATTAGGCCGGCGAGCAGGTTAGACCTGTAGTAGTTCAGTGTGGATTGGGTGTGTACACGTATAACATGTGCATGTAGGATTGGTCGTAATGCAATTAAGTTGTATTTTCAGCTATGTTTTTGTTATTTGATATGTAATGGACAATTTATGACGTGAGGCGTTATGGCCGGACAGTTGAAGGACTTCAGTGCCATAGGGCGCTCGGACATTTGCAAGGACTTGTGTTTAAGTTAAGTGCGCATATATGATATTGTGCATTCGTTTGACTGTTATGTGGTTATATTGTCATGGTTATTTTGAAACATTTCATATTTCAGAAATACTTTGAAGGGGGGATGTGATATATGCGTAATAGACGTATAGGTGTGTGGCTAATATATGTTAACGAGATGCAGAGTTTGAGACAAAGGAATATGCTAATGAGATGACGTCATGGAAAGTTTAGCCGGCGGGTCAAGCGAGCCCTAGGCCGTGAATAAACCATTCAGTATCCAGAAGTCAAAGTGTTCAGACATTGTACTTTCACATCTGGTGTGCCTCGGAAACCGCAACACCGGCAGCATATAGCCATATTCACTGTTTTTTATTCAACCATCGCCTTTACATATAATGTAGAAGCATAAACCAATGTTGTCTATAAACACTCATGAATTAAAAAAACAACTCGCAATCATATAATTTGTGGTCAATGTAATTAAAATTTTAGATGAAAGTATTATTATTTGGTCAAATTGGTTTAATAAACTATGAGGCGGTACAGACAGCTGTCCTCAAAAAGGCTAAAATGTCCTTGTTTTACTTCAGAAAAAAGATCATGCATGTTGTTTGCAGTGTACACTTGTTGGTGTAGGGCCATAACATCCACACAGTTTAATCAAATATAATTTAGCGTCCGTGGGGACTGACCTCCAATACATTCATGCAATTTCCTAATGTTTTCATCCCGTTTCACTTGTCCGATCTGAAAACTGCCACACCCATGCGACACTTAAGCCGTGTTCACACGGACAAAATGTGAGGCGAATCAGACAAATCGAATCCGGTGAGGCGAATTAGCCGCCCGTTCACACGAGCACTGCTTGGGCCGGAAATCGAATGCTGCGCATGAGCAAGTCCAGTGTGACCAGCGCCATTTTGGGTTCGACGATGCTGGCACCAGAGAGTGTGGGTTCGACCTAGATATGTATTTAATGAATCGTATTGGTTTGGAACGGTCAAAACTTCTGCTGGGCAGTGAAACCCTAAAAATAAATCATGAAAAAAATATCTGTGCACCTCTAGCAGGTTCATAGACCAAATTATATAATATGTGCTTTTGATCGACCGGAAAGTCAACAAAGGAAGCTCTCGACTGCGCATGCGTGTGAGGTGCTTAATCTGCCTCAGTGCGTCCACACGGACAAAATTATCCGCATCACAGGAATCGATTCACGTAGACTACCTCGCTTAGGTGGTTTACATTATCCGGATCACATGAATCGAATCAGCCCTAATCCGCCTCAGACGTCCGTTCACACGAGAAATGTGAGGCGAACTATACAAGTCGCTTTCTACGAATCGATTTACATCGTCCGTGTGAACAGGGCTTTAGTGTGATCGATCACTTGATATCCCCCATCACTGCCACCAACCTGCCTCAATAAAGTATGCTCATTTTAAATGGGCGTATCATGACCATTCACTTCAACTCGCTGCACTTCACTTCAAGCTGCATAGTCCGATGAAGCATCAAATTTTCAAAACCAAAAGAATTATCTAGATTTGATTCTACATATCTAACTTAGATATTTATGCACTTATGAAGTATTTGTTTCCACATTGAAGGGAATACTGAGCCAATTTAATAGAACTTGTTACTGCAGAAACCTATGGTTTCAGAGTTTTGGCAGGCTTGCCAACATTAATTTAGCAATTACACTTCAAAATAAAAGTTACTCCAAACTCTCAGAAAAATGATAGTAACTCGAAACCATCATGACCAAGTATTATTCACGGTTGGTATATATTGAAATGCCCTATTCTCTGAGTATTTAGCTTGCAATCCAGACTGAACTACTACCACTCTCATCACATGAAATGAATTAACAACTATGAACATGTGCAAAATATTTCACAAACAATTGTGTCAAATATCTTTAAACCACCTATCGGTATGCAGTTTATATGCTTTATCTAGATATTGCCAAATCATCTTTTCAAATTAATTTAATTCCCTGAATTAGTCCCAAGAAGCAAATTAACAAGAACTATTGGTGCACTTTGAAGCTATATCGCTTCCTAACAGTATTCTCCTCATGCAACAGTTTACATAAATTATATAAATACTAGCCCTATTTGACTCCGTATGTGGAGATTATCCCTTCCCATCACTTCGCTTGCTGATGATATTGATCATCACAATGTTGAGTGCAATTATGGATCGATTCCAAAATGCTATTAAATTATTTAATTGGAAGCAGGGCTGGCTTAAGCTGTGTTCACACGGGCAAAGTTTATGTCAACTTAGACAAGTCGATTTATATGAATCGATTTAGTGTCATGTCCACACATGGAGCGGTTTAAGGCGGAAATTGATATCTGCGCATGAGCAAGTCCATACTAACCAGCGCCAGTTTCGGTTCATCGATGTCACCACGAGAGAGTGTGGGTTCGACCTAGATATGTATTAACTGAATCGTATTGTTTTGGAACGGTCAAAACTTCTGCTGGGCAGTGAAACCCTAAAAATAAATGATGAAAAAAATATCTGTGCACCTCTAGCCGGTTCATAGACCAAAATATATTATATAGTGTGACACGCTTAATCCGCTTCAAGTAAACCGCTACCGTCCACACAAGCTAGTTGGGCCGATTTAAGCTAAATCGCTTCATCTATACTACCGCGGGAGGTGGTATCCATGAACTGATTTATACGAATCAATTCAGCCCTAAATCGACACAGCGTCGCATTCACATGGCAAATGTGCGTCGAACTAGGCAAGTCGATTTATATGAATCGATTTAAAGTGCGTGTGTGAACACAGCTCAAATGGAATGCTAACAGCCTATCCCAAAGATCGTTGTGATATGAACATCTAAGAAGTGAAACTTATGGTAGTGTTTCTTTATGATGTATTTAGACAAAATCTTTGCAAGCCAATTTCAGACTTTAATCGGTATTGGGTATCGCTTATGCTTCTTTTAACTCTATGGACCAACATTGTTCAGTTGCGACACAGCTTCATTTCACCAACTCTCCGAAGGTGCTGGGACAAATATGTAGCAATTGTATTGATTGAATTAGTAAACTGAAACAGTGCAGAAAAAATACATTTGTGATGGTACAATTGAGCAAAATCATAAGCCGGACCAGTTAAACTAGCTTCCATTATACTTGCACACATATTTCAAGATATTCAAGCCTGAATATAGAGCACCATTTTGGAGCATCAAAAACAGACAAAGCTATACCTGCAAAACAGTGCAATTGTAGCAGCTTTTAGGAGTTCAATTTAGAAATGCAGGGAGTGTAGCTTCTTATCAGCTCCGGAAATTTCTTTAGTAGCATTCAACCGCCTGACAAGTATACGGGGAACCAGTACCAGAGCCAGATGCATTGAGTACATCTGATGACCACCACGATCATTTGAGACAATCAAATGTCCAAGTACTACAAGTTCAACTGGAGTGACATCCTTTTGGGCATGCTCCTCTTTCTGATAACTACACATAATGGTAAATTCTTCCATTTTTTCACTCATTTCACCTGCCAATTTTGTTGAGACTTCTTTTTCTTTTTTTGTTCAAGTGTTTTTATTCCTCTGCATAACATGTTGTCAGTGCTAATGCACTGGTCTTCTAGCCCTAATGATAATTGCCACTACATAGTAAGCAAATCTACAACAATATAGATAGACAATTACAGGCAAATAAGCAAAACGTCGGTACATGGATGACAGGTAAAGAACAAGATAAGAGAAAAAAGAAACTTATTGTGCAATACGGTAGGGCAGGATTCAAATTATATAAAAGATTCATCCTTGCCCAGGATTAACATAATTCATAATAGATCATCACAATTTCAGTTATATATTAATATAATAGAAAAGGAATTGTATCCAAAAGAATAAATGTAATTTAATATAACATTGGTCGTAATGTTTGCATTGCGTTTGATTCGCGGCGAAGGAGGAGTGCTCCCCCCTCTCCTCCTGCCCCGCCGGCGATGGTTGGGTTATGCACCCTTCACGCCCTTATAACCGGGCCTTCCCGCTGCCTCCAGCCATACCGCCTCCAGCTGCCTCCTGTAGCGCTCCCCTGCCATTTTTTCTTTTGGCCTATTCCTCCACACGCTATCTTCTCCGGATCGCCGGCCTACGCCCTCCCCTACAGACGCTGCTTCGCCGTGTCGCTGGCCTACGGCCTAGCTATGCCTTCACTACCCCGAGGACGAGGCCGCCCCGCCGGCCGCCGCGGAACATGCAGAGCAGCAGACATTGCCTCCGCGACCTCCTCTGCGACCTCCTCTGCTTCCAGCCTTCAATCCGAGGCCACCAGCTGGGCCACCTCGGTCGACGCCAGGATGGACGCCACAGCCCTCGTCGTGGAGCGCCTCACCGGACTCGTGGAGACCATGACCCGGGCCCTCCCGATTGCCCCGCCGCCTCCAGTAGCCGCGCCCGCCCCTCCCTGGGCCCTGGAATGACTCGCCGAGATCATACAGGAGATGGCGTTGGCCTCGGCGACCCCCCAGTCACCCCCGGCCGCTGCCCCGGCGATGCCGCGGCAGCCCACCGCCGCGCTCCCGCTGCCTCTCCCGGCCGCCCGGGTTGTCCACCCCCTCTACAGATGCCACGGTCGGCACTGGATCCCCGCGCCCCACCAGGCCTCCTCCACGACCATTCCTGCCACCGCCCCGGTGCCGGCCGCCCATGCCGCCCCGGACCACACCCCAGCCTCCACTGCCGAGGTGGTACGGGAGATCTTGGAGTCCGCCGTGGCGCAGAACACCGGACGCCCTAAACCCATTCACTACAACCGTGGCCTAAGTAGGCTAATTCTAGACCCCTCCCCCCAGCCAAGAAAAGATAAATAAAAGTGTGGTGAATTCCTGCAGTAGGAAATAGAGATACAAAAAGAATAATAAATCCGCGCATGTGCAGAAGCGATGGACACGGCTGAGCACGGGACACGTCTGAGTACGCCACACCGGGCAGGATGCGCCCCGGGGAGCCCTCCAGCGGTGGGCCTTTGCCGGACGAGGAAGCTGAGATTGGGAAAAACATGACACTTTATTCAGGCGCAGCCCCCCCCCCCCCCAGCTGCATGCACAAATTTGATCGCCTCCTTCATGGTGTGCACATCTCTGTTAGTAATGAGTGGGACATTCACAACAGACATACGGTCATGTGATATGGTAATAACGAAAATTAACGATGACATAATTAACAGTCCAAGTTACATTGACATTGGTAGAAATTAAGTAGGGCGATAGATATTACATAGAAATTAAAGAGTACAATGATAATTCATGATTGTTCATTTGTCAATTGCTCGGGTGTAAATTGGCGGGTGATTTTAGTTAATTGTTTCTATTCTTTGTGCTTGATTTTTCTTCTATCTACGATCGATTTATTTTTGTGTTTGATTGGCTCGGCCAATCACTCAGCCAAAGCCATAGTTGTGTTGGCCAGTTTGTGTGGGATAGTTTACCTTGTTTTTACTCTCTGGTGTTAAACTATATTTCTTGAGCGTTCAAGGCCCAGCCACTGAATCGCTAGACCTCAAGCTCTGAGCTGCCGGATGCGAAGGATAGGCCTACTGTTGCTGCAGGCTGTGCGTTTCGCCATTCTCTGGCGAGGTAGGGGGATGGCCATGGTTGCCCCATCTCGTGGGAATGTCAGTCGTGGCTGGTCAGGGTTGGGAGGTGGGCGCCCCCCCCCCCCCTTTCATCATGGCTCATTCACCAGGCAGAAGTGGGTGTCAGGGGAGGAGGGTGCCAGCCACCTGTCACGTGACTGGTGGCTCGCCTGCATGTTCTTAGCCCACTTCTGGTGTGTGTGGACAAAGACCCTATAATACTAAGATGGCTCACTCAGCCTGTACTGTGTAATCAAAATGATCAAACCCACCACTTTGTAAACGTGCCGGCTGGTGGTGTGGGTGGTGTAAACAGGTCAAATGAAAGCACTACAGGTAATGAAGGAAAACAGGGTAAGAGTGAAAAGTAAGAGAGTGAGACTCTTCAATTTATTGGCTTATATAGGTTTTCCAGAATTCAAGATGGCCGTGGTCACATGATTCCATTCATCAATCACAGTACAATGCAGTGGTCACATGACTTAATCCTCCAATTAGAATACAATGCAGTGGTCAATGATCATAACAATACCATGTGGGGGGGAGGGGGCATGTGAGGTGACTCTTCCAAAGACTGTTCCTAGCCAAGCTCGGAAGTGACACTCCCTCCAAAGACTATTCAATTATACAAATTCTATTCCTAATGAATAATAGTTTACCAATTTCACACATCCTCCATATGCCTTTGGGTTTTTATATTTTAACATTTATCATTATATAGACAGTTTGTATTTTATTATAGTAATTTCACCTCGGTTCACATGTATTATATCGGACAATTTTACAACGTACTCCGCCCCTCCACTTCTTACCATCTGCCTAGCAGTGTTGAAAGAAGTGCACAGTACTACGTTGTAGTTATATCACCTTTAAATCTTTTATATCTTCTATCAACCTAAATAATAAATTGAGTCTGAAATAGTCGCGCTAATAGATAAGGTACATCTGACTTTGAGAGCAAAAAAAAATAATTCCGAAAAATTTCTTTTCTCTTTTTTTTTTTAAATGGTATTAACAAAATAATTATTTTATTTTATTTTTATAATTTAAATGTTAACTATGTTTTAAGTCTTATTTTACCCCTCTGATAACATATATGATGTCTTAAGAAGCATACGATTCATTTGCCATCATTTTTAGCTTATTCCGAGCATTTTTTAGTTTTGTGACGGTTTAGAGGTCGTCCTGCAATGATTCTAAGGCACACTCTAGTCACTTAGCATTAATCTTACATTAGTGCTTAATCGGATTTGGTATTTGCTGTCAACCCTTCCACATCGATACGCTGGTACAAGGCATTTTGTTTTACCGAATGCTAAACTCGTAGAAGACCTGGGACGTCGATGGTAGACGCGTGGTTGATCGACAGGTCTCCATAGGAATAACATTACGGAACTCAAGTCAATGAGAAAACAAGGCCTAAGCGGTTTGAATTGATGACCTAGTTTCAGGGACTATTTTCTTGCAAATCTAGACCAAAATCTTCGATTTCACCAATTTTAAGTCGTTTTATCTCGAAATAATGGCAAAAGATGAATCAATATGTGTTTTTGTAGCTCCTGTACAAGAATAAAGCATCAATTATCAGTTTTAACAAATATAATCGTGTCAATAGAAATTCAACATATACGATAGCGTAACTTGGCGGCATAATGTAAACAAAGCAATGACAGTGGTTCTTTTTGAACTTCAAAACCATAATACTTATCTATATCATTAAATAATAATAGA
Organism: Branchipolynoe longqiensis; assembly: GCA_030323885.1. Lineage (NCBI taxonomy): Eukaryota > Metazoa > Annelida > Polychaeta > Phyllodocida > Polynoidae > Branchipolynoe > Branchipolynoe longqiensis. The sequence goes on from CM059200.1 coordinate 38,077,393, forward strand.
TTTACATGCTTTTGCTCAAGTTTAACGTATATCATAGTAATATTAGAATGTTCTGTATTTGTTGACATCGATTGTCGATGTTAAGGCGTTTCTACGACGAAACGGCGAACTTCTATTGAATATAACTGTCTCTGCGTTAGTTCTATGTGAACTCGTCCGTCTTCATTGCTTAATATCACCAACACGATCCAGTCACTAGCAGCATATGCGTTAGTTCTAACCGAACTTAGCATTGTCCATCGCATTGCTGTAGCAAAATCCTCGACTCAGTCACATATGCCAAAGTTCCTGCCGAACTCTCTTGCGAACATATTGACGATCAGCATATGGTACAGTTCTCCAGAACTGCTACGCGTTGATATTGCTGCTTACAAAGTTTATCGAATGTCAATATTATTGTTGCAATCTTCTCGAAGACTAATGGAAGCACTGGTCAGCACATGCTTTAGTTCTGCTCGTGAACCTAGCATTTCCTCATACTGCCGATGCGAAATCATTGACTCAGTCACATATGCCAAAGTTCCTACCAGCTCCTCGCACACTGAGCATAGTTGACTGTTCGTACTGATGTCAATGTTTCAGGTCTGGTGATCCTATAGTTCGTAGAAGGCAACGGATGACTTCTTTCTTCCTTACATAGAAATCACTGATACAATATATCAATTTTATGTTTATATTCAATAAAATTATTCTAGTATTTTTAAATTCAAATTTAAATCTATAACCTCATAGATTATATCATATAATTTTGTAAATGAATACAGTTTTGTTATTTTGTAACATCATGATCATTAATATGTACCTATCACCTGAATAATATCAATGAAATATATCTAGTATCAAAAGATCATCGATAGGTCCCTATAACACAATTAATGTCAATGACAGTTTTAGCTAGTTAATATTTGATAATATATGTAATGTTCAATCATATGTCAATGTCAATGGAACAAATTAACAGTGTAATACATGATAATGTTAATCAATTATGCTATGAATTTTCAATGAATCTTTCATGCAACATTCAACATCTCATAGGTACATGATTTTTCTCAAAAGAACCTTTTGTGTAGACAACCTCTGCCGAGGTCACTTTCAATCTGAAATACATCTCTTGACAATTAATGTTAATGCAACTCATGAATTTCAATGAATACATCTCCATGCAATACGTTGTAAAATTGTCCGATTTAATACATGTGAACCGAGGTGAAATTACTATAATAAATTACAGACTGTCTATATAATGATAAGAGTTAAAATATAAAAACCCAAAGGCATATGAGGGATGTGTGAAATTGGTAAACTATTGTTCATTGAGTGTAGAATTTGTATAATTGAATAGTCTTTAGAGGGAGTGTCACTTCTGAGTTTGACTAAGAACAGTCTTTGGAAGAGTCACCTCACATGCCCCCTCCCCCCCCCACATGGCATTGTTATGATCATTGACCACTGCATTGTATTCTAATTGGAGGATTAAGTCATGTGACCACTGCATTGTACTGTGATTGATTGATGGAATCATGTGACCACGGCCATCTTGGATCTTGAGAAAACCTATATAAGCCAATAAATTGAAGAGTCTCATTCTCTTACTTTCACTCTAGCCCTGTTTCCTTCATTACCTGTAGTGCTTTCATTTGACCTATTTACACCACCCACACCACCAGCCGGCACGTTTACAATATGATAACCTTCAATCATACTCATGCACTATAAATGGACCATTTATCAACCTCTGACTATGACATTTAATCAATTATGATAACATTCTACATTATATTATTTAGCTTTAAATGAATTTTTATGAACAATGCAATATTTACTCTATCATTTGTCAATCAATTTCAATGAACAACTCTAAACACATGCAACATTTAACATCATACCTGTCAATGACTTTCAAATGAATAAGATATGAACACATGTACTCTGAACATCCATACACATTTTACAAATGAATAAATATCCAAGTCACCTTATGTTCAGGATACTTTCAAATAAGAATGACATCTAATGACAATGATGTCAATAATGTTTCTTTATGCATTGTTTTAATTAATTCAGACAACCTCTATCTTTGATATTTCATGAAAATGATGATAGCATCTACAGATTCTTGTTCATTTTTAATCGAAAATTCAAAATCATTAGATTTTCTTTTCGAAATTGTATTATGTGTTCATGAGAACATGTAATATTTGGTTTATTCCCACCCTCTGAACACACAACTTTATTCCATCCCTATGGAATACCATCGGTTAGTGTCCTATCCTCTGACAACATGAGAACATGTAACATGAACCCATCCCAACCCTATGAACCCGAGAAAACTTGATTCTATCCCTATGAAGAGGACCACGTCGTGTCCTGTGACAGGCAAGAACAATGTCGTACTACAATATGTAGCATATAGGCCGACATTATTATAGTCCCTCTCCAAAAGACAAGACTCTCCTGACAACATGTAGCATATAGGCCGACACTATTATAGTCCCTCTCCAAAAGACAAGACTCTCCTGACAACATGTAGCATATAGGGCGCCATTATTACAGCCCACCTCAAGAGACAACAACTCATTTGCCCCTTGAGAACTCATGAACATGCAATAGATAGTATGTCATTACTATAGCCCTCTCCAAGACAACATGTCGTAGATAGAATGCACTCATTACAGCCCACCCCAGGAGACAACAAACTCATTTGCCCCCTGAGCTATGCTTATCCCCCATCGGACAAACATAGGTCATCTCCTGGCACGTGTGAACCTGTAATATCAACAACCAAGTTTCTTATGTGGCCTAATCCACCAGGTAAGTTTCATTTTTGGTTGTGTTTGAAGAATAAAATTTTAACATTTAAGGAAACTCTCAGTCAAACCTCAAAGAATTTTAGTTGTTAGTCATCTCTTGTATCATTTTATATCATCAATAGTAAAACATTTTATGCAGTGTAATATAGTACAATGTCTTTACAATCTTAACAATATTAATTAATTAACAATAGTATGATATATTGCAAAGAGTTGCTTATGATCTCAAAAAAATATATATGTTAATTTAATCTTCAGCCTTGCTGAGTTACAACATACTTCCTCAAGTTAAATAACATATTGAAAAATATATTTAACTTTTCAGTCCTATTGACTTCAAAATAACAAATGAACGTAAATGCAGCTATCTATAAGGTAATGGAGTTACAGAGTAATTAGTTCATGCCATTTTATATTAGTTAGAAAGTCATTCCCCAATAGTTCATAATTGTTGTCTTAATACCATCAGTTACTCCCATTTCGCTGTGTAGCCTGCTGAAACTCAATTACACTACCTCAAGCTAGATATGTGAAACATCATACACAATGATAATCATAGGTTCAACTATGCCTAGTATTCCTCTAGATAATTCAATAAGTATATGATAAAAAATAATAATCATATTTTTAAGATCAACTGTGCCCAGTTAAAAATAAAAACATTGATCATTTTGTCAAAAATAAATGTTTGAAGATCATATCAAAAAAAAAATATATATCAGTTTAACTTATAGCTTCAGATCTGATCATCTTGCCTTTGCAAAGTTAACATAACATATTTATAAAAAATTGTGAAATCCCTATCATTATTTTAGCTGACCTCCCAACGAACAGTCACCTTTGTAAAAATAATTTAGTTCATTCAATACCCTAGGCATTTCTGTTGCCTCACCAGGTATCTTCTCCACTTGATAAGTAGTAGAAAGCAAATTATGTCTCGCTCAGCAAACAATAGGAAAAATAGGAAGAATCTTGCAGATCATTTTAATCAGAATGAAAAAGATCTTCACGTCAGACATTACTTAAAATCTCCCGATGTTCAACTAATGTTTTTGCTTAGCGGAATATTTTTGAAAAGTTCAACATAGAATAGAACTTCTACAAAAGTATTTATACATTCGATCTCACAATTGAAATCAATCCAACGATCAGTCCTGTACATGGGTGAAAATCATTATTACTAACAGTTACTCCTATTTCATTGTATAGTAACTCAGTTACTCCAATTTCACTGAAGATTTATCAGCCTGGAACATATGGATCAGAAAGTAATTTAAATCAAATTGTAGTTTTAGTCATACACATAACAGGATACATAAATGGATTGAGTAGGTACTCTGGCTGGCCACAAAAGACCCTCCGTTTATTCATCATCAACGTTTAATCAACATCTACATAAAACATCAGTCATCAATAATCATCAGTAATCAAATCCGAATCAAGCTCAAGAATCAAGTCAAACACAAAGAAATCAATCAAACAAGCTCAATAAGATATCAAGATCAAAAGAAATCAAACAAGCTCAAAATCAGTAATCAAATAGAACCTAAAGCTAGAACTCGGGTTCAAATGGGCCGACTATACAGGAAAGCCGTTGGAGCTGGAGCGTCCGCGCATGCGCCTGAGGTGTTACCCGTAATAGACTTGCCTCAGTCCTCCTAGCGGGCACTGGAGGCGCAAGACACATGGAGGCTAGACTTGCCTCAGTCCCCTCGCCGAACTGCCCCACCGGCCCAGCAGCGTGTTGGGGTAGCGGGTTCGAATCCCCCCACCCGATATGCCACAGAGGGAGGGTTCCATCCTGAATAATATTCGTTTAAATGCTTTATACCACACATTATTAGTCATACACATAACAGGATACATAAATGGATTGAGTAGGTACTCTGGCTGGCCACAAAAGACCCAAACCACCCCAACCAGACAGGTAGAGTTCAGTTTAGTAATCCCAGCATCACGGCCACCCGCATGTCGAGCGTCAGACGCTCCATGAGTGAGGCTTTTAAGTATTGGCGGACACAGTCCGATCGCCAGTTGCCTCTCTCCTTGATCTCCTCCTCCGACGCCCCTGATAGCCTGAGGAAAGTCGCCCCACCCCGCCTGAGGCTGTGAGACGAGAAGTCAGCCGATGGTAGTCCGGCTGCGGTACATGCCGCCTTCAGTACCGCTGCATAGTATGCATATGTCAGGGGGACCGAGTGTCCCGCTCTGGGTATCCTAAAGACCCGAGCATCCAGGGGGGCGGGGCACTGCTTCATATGCCTCTTGACCCAGAACACCGCGCATAATTCTTTATTCGCAACTTTTGCCACGGGGATTCTATGCACCCGTTCTCTGAACTGATTGGTCTTCGACTTTCTCACACAGACCAGCATCCCCCATGGATAGAACTCCAGGTCCTCGCGGAGTAGGGCTGCATCTGAATTTGTCACATGTGCTTTGCGAAGCAGGGCTCTGAACGAGAGCAGCATGGCTGCCCTAACGGCCGTGTGGCCCCTGGACGGAAACAACACTGCAAACAACTTAATTAACTCATAGGGTAAGATAGGAGCTGCTTGCTTTACCGCATCACCTTTCAGCCTGCGGATGCCCGCCAGACACTTTTTTATAAGGTGGTCACCGTAGTTTATAGGAGGACAACCTAGGTCCTTCAAATGGTTGTTTAGGCCGCTGAGATAGTTTTTTTATGGACGAGTAGCACAACCGCCGCGCTAGATATGACATATATAGGCACACCTGGTCTGAATCGCATGGGTATGGGCATAGCTGGCCCTCGAATACTTCACAGAAGGTGATATAAGATTTAACCTGCACAGTCCGAACCGCTACAGTCGAGCTTGCGTAGTGGTTCCTGACATAGTTACGGCGCTCTTCCAGGAGTTTCTGCCAACCTGAAGTGAGATTAACAGCTGAATAGGTGGTGACAACACATAGCATCAATCTGATCCGCATCCCTAATGCGTGCGATGCTCTGGAACTTATCCAGCCGACTTAGGCTGTCACAAATCACATTTGATTTAGTGTTCACATAGACCGATTGTACGTCAAAATTAAATGTTATTGAAGCCCAAAATATCAGGCGCAACCAAGTCATCGTTATTTTGTTCTTACTTCGGCCTGAGTTCAAGGCGGCCATCACCTGCGTGTTGTCAGTGACGAACACTACCGTCCGATTCTTCCAGGCCTCTCCCCAGCGCCTAACACCCACCAACACGGGCCACATTTCCAGCACATGTATGTTATCGGACCTGCACCCCTCATCATTGGCATAGACGAAGTGATGCCCCAACCATTTTTGTAGCTCTTTGGATGCCTTGAAGTCGAAAGCGCCCGCCACCCAGTCCTCCCCATGTAAAGCACCAAACCCAAATTTGGACGAGTCGCTGTACACCGACATTACTGGTTCTGCCTAGGGGATGATGCTCGCTTTCCCATTGAACTTAGAAGCAAATTCTAACCACCACTTTAGGTCCAGCCTGAAGTCATCATTTAGTCTCACCTTATGGGTGGCTTTCTTGGCGGAGGCTATCAAGTTGTATACCCTCCTAGAGAAGGTCCTCCCACCATGCACAACTTTACAGCAGTGGGCAAGGATGCCCCCCAGGCATTCCAGCTCTAGCCTCGTCGCCTTCCTTTTCCTCAAGAACATGTTGAGTTGGGCTACCAGCTTAGCTAACTTATCATCTGGGAGACGCAGCTCCATAGCTAACGAATCTATATCTATACCCAGGAATCTGGTTATTTGGGCAGGGGGGGTTAATTTGCGGAAACTCACATAAAATCCCAGCCTTCTCAAGATCGCTACCAGTGCCCGCTGTGCGTCAGTACAGCCCTCAATCGTGCGGCTCACGACACAAAAGTCATCTAGGTAATTTACACATTCTTCAAAGCCTTCCCGGACCATGCAGCGGACAACAAAATCACTGATCTTGGAGAAGACGTAAGGGCTACTGCTGAGCCCCATGCACAGGCGATTATTCCTTAGATGTACCCGGCCCTGGCCAAAATCCCAGCTCAAGCCCTGACGCTCCCTGCTGGCAGGGTGGATATTTACAGCCCTATAGGCGTTAGATATATCTATCGTGGACATATAGTCCCCCTGCTGCAGTAACTGTGTGACGGTCTCTACAGAATTATAGCTGAAGTTTGTCCTGCAGGACCTGGTGTGTTCGTTCACACAGAACCCAGTTGGGCTGGAGCAATCAACAATCGCTCTGAAGTCATCATGCCCCTTTGGCACGGCCCCCATCGGGTGGACACATAAACATGGCTCATCGACTATGCACACCAGACCCGCAGCGATCTCCCTCTGCAGCCTATCGCTCATCAACTTACCCGTGGTACTCTTAGTTATAGATGAGTAGTTACCCTGAAAGTAACAACTAACACAATCCGGGTCGATTACCCGGTACCCGAAACATGAACCCCTGAGGATATACTCCCAGTCAGGGTCCGTGTCACCTCGGCACATCGCCTTGGCATAGATACGACACGGCTTTAACTGCGTGCAGGCACCCCCAATATCATGCCTACAGTCACAAGCGCCTTGCAAACATCTAGCAAAGACGCTGATACATTTATTAACTGAACTATCACCATCTTGGTCTTTGACCCACAAGGAACAGTGGAGGTCATCATTAGGTACACTTAAATTATCTGGCCCGACCACCCGCAACCAGTTGGTATTACCGTTGCCCATGCCCGGGTATTCAATGTCCGTGTACGCACTGTCCGAGTCCCCGCTGTTAACAACATAAATATTATTTTTTGCACAATCGACGGTAACATAGTCTGCAACACAAATTAGTACAGGCTCATCAAGCAAGGCGGTGCCTAAATTATTGGCACAGCCATCATCAACCATCTGCGGGACATTTTTGGAGCAAGGTGAATCGCGCGCCACATCTTGGCCGCCATCTTGGAAGCCGCTCATATCCGCGCGAAATTCAAAGTCAACTAGGTCAACGGTCCCCGACGCACCACTTTCAACAGGCGTGCACACAAGTCAAGTCTTTTTATTTTTGCAATCATTTATCGGGTGGGAGCCTGATTTGCAGCTCAGGCACTTATGTTCGTACTCGCATCGGCGCACACTGCACCCATCCTTGTTGTAGTTGTACGCATAGCAGATCTTCCGGGAATTGTCATAGCTTTTACTAGCCTGTGTAGGTCTGGATGGTCGGCGTGCCTCTTTGTTGCTCCGCGTATTTTCCAAATTGAAGTACAGCAACGACAGTTCATGATCGCCCATGGTGAACGCCTTTAGCCCAACATCCTTTACCTTGTCCCTGATTGCCTTATCATAACCACGATAGGCCTGATCTGTATAGGTTGCTGTAGAGGCATGCATGCACATATAAGCCACATGCCCGATATATCGCTCCAGATCATCATATTCAAACCCGACTCGCCTCCCACGTTTCATGCCCCAGACCAGGGCCGTGTAGACGAGCTCCATCACCGAAAGTTTTTTTTAAACGCTTCTCGTTCATCGTGTATTTGTTTAAAGCGAACTTACTGCGCTTACGCCTCCTCCTTCGCCTTCTGCCAGAGTCACTGTCTGACCCTGAGCCGTCCTCCGAGCTGCTGTCTGTAGGGGAATCGTCCGGGTCCCCGGCCGCCTCTGCCTTTTTCTTCTTCCCGGACAGCTTCTTCTTCGTCGTCGGCACCGCCGTCACTGCCTCCTCCTCCGGCGATCCGGCGTCCAAGACCGCACGCAGCTCCTTCTTACGGCGCTCTCGCGCCCTCGCCGCCACCAGCCGCCTCAGCCGCCTCTCCTCGTCATCCTCCTCGTAGTCTTCCACCACGAGGCGCGAACCCTCACCGGCGCGCCGCGTCGAAGAAACCGGCGCCACCAACTTCTCACCCGCCTCCGCGGCATCCTCCTCGCCCGATGAAGGCAGCTCCGCCTTTACTGACCGCTTGCTAGTCCTTGACCGCTTGCACTTACTGCCCCGGGGGGGCTCGTGCTCCTCCCCACATGCCGCACATATATCGACCGGCATCTCGCCCGATATGTAGGTAGGTACGCACGTAGGTACGTCAGCCTCAAGCTAGAACTCGGGTTCAAATGGGCCGAGTATACAGGAAAGCCGTTGGAGCTGGAGGGTCCGCGCATGCGCCTGAGGTGTTACCCGTAAGAGACTTGCCTCAGTCCTCCTAGCGGGCACTGGAGGCGCAAGACACATGGAGGCTAGACTTGCCTCAGTCCCCTCGCCGAACTGCCCCGCCGGCCCAGCAGCGTGTGGGGGTAGTGGGTTCGAATCCCCCCACCCGATATGCCACAGAGGGAGGGGTTCCATCCTGAATAATATTCGTATAAATGCTTTATACCACACATTAACTTTCTGTTTAGGTTTTTCATTCATATGAATCAAAATCAAGAATATTATTTAGTTTTATTGTTAAACAAATAATTACTTTTATAATATATATCACATTATTAAGTAACATGAACATATAGAATAAATTTCTTATTGAAAAATAACAAATGTTTTAAAAGTTAATTTAAATGTCTTATTTCATAATGTTAAATCAACTTATCTGTATTGTAATACACATAATAACATAGAACAGATACTTTAGATGTCTTAACTATGTTAGTTTATGCTTCTAAGTATCTTAGTTATCGAGTTACGCATTTATCAGTACAAAAACATAAGACCTGAACCTTACCATAGTTCTAGTCAATGACGAAATGCTTCCGCGTAACCCCCGTCAACCACCACGAGGATTAGCGACATTTTAAGACAAATCGTTCATGTTAATCATGTTATGTCTAATTACGCTTCACGCATCGGTGAATTATCTGTAACTACTGCTTCATACAAGCCAAAACAATTTAGCTTTATCGCTTCACGCGTGTCGCCGTCGACACCCGATAAGAAATTGACTCCCGGCTCGCGTCTGCCGATTCTTATCGTCCTTACCGTATACTCGCGAAAAGTTTACGCTCGTCGAATAGAATTGCTCTATCGACCTTACGCAGCCGTCTTTTCTCCCACTCGAGAGGTACAGGTTCGATAAATTACCTATATTTATGGAAAAATAGTTTTTTAGCCTGCGAGAATTTAATAGAATCGATACGGTAATGCAAGTCAATGTGCTATTTTAAGCGTTTTTAGATTTTTCACGGCCAATGAATAATGATTTTTGTACTTAAGAAAAGTTAATGCAAATCCAATGGTGTGTTCTAAATTGGATTAAATAACATCTTTGGTTATTTGCAATTTATCCGCTTTAATAATGTCAATTCTTACATATGCAAGATCTATCTCTTCAAGAAATATAACATCCACAAAGTCTTAGCGAAGGTGCTATAGTATTAGTTTCTATGAACATAACATTTCAGTCGTTTGTGTGACAAAATTTAGTTCTTTTCAGTAGCTAAACAGTTTAAACTCAAAGTATTAAGTAACACCTGTTTTACGTCTCACCCCGTAATCCGTAGGCGTACTAACACTTAACTTAGATAAATAGAAAAGTCAATGGTAAATAAATGAAATTGTTATTTGTTAGTAAGACATTCAGTCACCACAGGTGTACTTTTTTTCTCTCTATGTCCCGATAGAATAACAATACATTAGCACATGGCACCATTTTTCCCTAATGTATTCACTTACTTTGCTTATTCCGCCAGAAATGCTCCATAGCATTTGGTAAGCAATAAGTGTCAATTTCACTTTATTATGGAAATGCTACTACGGTGTCAATACCATTCACTGTATCTCTGTAATACAACAGTATTTAGTAACTTAATTAGTGGCGTAACTTACGATACAACCCGTTAATCTTGGCGCTAATTTAGTAAGGAACATAAATATTTCTTATGACTAGACCTCGAAAACCCTGTCGATTAGCTTTGAAGCTGTCGACTTGCGCTAGTGTTAATATTTGCTTCGTATTAACGCAATGGTTAGGCATGGCGCAATCGTTATTTATTAGTGGCGCAGCAACAAAGAAAGTTTTTGCCGAATGAGCCGAAGCACTCAGACGTCTGTGGATTCGCCGATCCTTCCGCAGTGTTCTTTGCTGTGATTGGTCAATTCTTTTATCTGATGTCATACTACCAAATATTGGATTTACGCTCCGCGCTTGCTGTCGCGTAAGTGGCCCAGAACCAATTTCTCTCGAATGTAATACTTTAGGTTTTATTTTTGTTTTATTCACTAATAATTCATTAGTGCGTCGATTTTGATCAGAAATAATCGGATCGAAAGGCAAAGGTTGTGAAATACCTTTCCTTCGTTCAGTTCTAGTTAATCGTGGAGCAATATCATCCCAAATGATTTTAGAATCAACTAATTTAACTTTATCACGGTTAACAACTTTACGATCGTTATTAGGGCCTACCACAGTTACTACTGAACCCCGTGATCTAATGACTATGTAACCTGGATCGTATTTCCTCTCCAACGGTCCAGATTCATTTATAAACAAAACTACTTTATCACCAGGAATTAGTTTTACTGCATTCTAATCCATTGTCTGAAATAAACATACAAGGTATTGCATGGTGAGGAATATAATCATTAAATATATAATCATGAATCCCCTTCGATGATTTATCTGGCAATGTTTTATATTCAACCCAACCACTACAATGATCTATAATAGATAGTAAATATCTATTACCACTAGTACTAACTGGATATGGACCAGATAGATCTGCAGCAATCACCATACCAGGTGCCTTAGGCAATGGCATTGATTGTGGGTATGCACGTGTGCGTTTACTACAGTTAACCACACAATTTCCACAATTGGTAATTAATCTATGGACATCTCCAGCCATACCAGGCCAACGAAAATGTTCCTGTAATCGTTTTAATGTTTTAGACATAGCCATATGACCTACCTCTATATGAGCTATTTTTATCACAGAATTCCTGTATTTTTTTGGTAACACTAGTCTAGGATACGTATCTTTCTTAGTAGGAGCTACTGTTGAATAAAGAAGATTATCCATTATCAAATAATTCTTTTCTTCATTCTCACCTAATGTATACTCTCTCATTTTTTTCTGTTCATTAATTACATCATTATATGACAGTTCATAGTGTTCAAAAGGAATTACTTGTTCTGCTAACAGTGAATCAAAAGCAAGCATTTCTACTGGTTCCTTTGCTTCAGTATTAGGTCTCAATCTAGACAACATATCAGCCCAGACATTATCTACACCTTTCATATAAACAATTGGAGCTGAAAATTCTGCTAATAATACTGCCCAGCGTTGTATACGTGTATTACAAATTTCTTTAGTGAAAAAACATTTCAATGGAGCATGATCTGTATAGATAGTAAATTATGCACCGTATAAGTAAGGTCTTAATTTTACTAGTGCATAAATAATAGCAAATGCTTCTTTCTCTATAGTAGGATAATTACGTTGAGCAGGAGAAAATCTAGTACTGATTAAATGCAGTGGTCTGTCTATTCAATTCTCATCCTCCTGTACCAATACAGCCCCTAAACTGTACTCAGAAGCATCTGTATACAGTTTATATGGTTTAAAAGGATCAGGAAATTTCAACAGTACACAATCTAATAATAGTGTTTTCAACTCATTCCATGCAATTTCACATTCCATAGTCCATTCAAAACTACTTTTATTACTAGTCAAATAAGTTATCGGAGCGACTACATCAGCATAATTTGGAATTAATTGTCTGTAGTATCCTGCCGATCCTAATAATCGTCTTACTTCTTTTTTACTTGTCGGTGAAGCCATATCTCTTATTGCAGTAATTTTTTCAGGATCCGGTTTCAGCCCTGCTGAACATACAACGTAACCTAATAGTTTTACTTCTTTAACACCAAATTCACATTTAGATTCTTTAATAGTCATATTGTTATTTTGCAAGATAGTCAATATAGTAGTCACATCTTTCTCATGACTCTCCTCATTTGGTGAATAAATAATAATATCATCTAAATGAATTAGACAACATTTACCTAAATGTTCTGCAAAAATTACATTCATCATTCTTTGGAATACTGCAGGTGCATTAGTTAATCCAAATTGCATACGCTTAAATTGAAATAATCCCATGTGTGTATTTATAGCTGTTTTAGGTCTGCTATCCTCATCTACCATTACCTGCCAATCCCCGGATTTAAGGTCAATGGTGGTAACAATTTTAGCACCATGCAACTGATCAAAAATGTCCTGTATCCTGGGTAAAGGATAAGCATCTTTAATAGTTACTGCATTTAATTAACGGTAGTCACCACAGAGACGTATAGTACCATCCTTCTTAGGCACTAAAGTAACTGGTGAAGCCCAAGGACTACAACTAGTTTCAATTATATCCTCATCTAACATTTTATTTAATTCTTTTTCAACTATGTGTCTTTTACTTAACGGTATTCTATAAGGTCTTTGATTTATTGGATATGCATCACCTGTGTTTATATGCATCTCAACTACCTTAATAGCTTTAAGTTTCTCATTAGAATCAGGAAATAACAAGGGAAAATGCTTTTTCCAATAGTCTACTTCTAGAACTATTCCTGCAATTTTTCTATCAATTAATTCTAAACTACTCCATGGATGCACAATATCACATAAGGAAACAAATTTATTTCTGTAACAAATTTCTGCATTACTCATTTCCATTATATCTGTTCCAATTAATAATTCAAAAGCTAATGATTCAACTACAAAGAAAGGACATAACTTACTATAAATAGAAATATAAGTTACACCTAAAGTTGGAATTAAATGACCTAAGATAGATCTCAGTCTACTCCCTGGATACAATTGTTTATGTGCTATTCCAATATCTAACAATTTTTTAAATGCTTTTACATGTATTAAACTTTTAGCCACACCTGAGTCTACCAGACCAGTTAATTTTACTTGAATAAAATCAATATCAATACTCGGACGAGTATCAAGTGCGCTATTTAGTTTCCCGAAGCAGTAGAGCTAATGTTACTACGCAGTAATTTCAAATGCGGACAATTTCTCATTAAATGCGGTTCATTACATACGTAACAAGTCAAAGCATTACGACTCGCACGCTATGTCTGTGGTTGATACGCGTGTTCTATTTTAGCCATCGACGACTGCGCGTGAGCAGCCGGCGTCGCTTTGCCATTGCTTCCCCGCTGTTGCTTTGACAGCGCATACTTTACTGTGTGCTCTCCGACTGAACTGGGTTTATTTTTAGATGTACTTGCCAATTCACCCTTCGACGCTACGTTTACGCGCGGTGACTCAAGACGTCTGCCCGCTGCATAAGAATTGATACCGTGTGGTGGCGCAACGTTTACCGAATGAATTTCTGCACGTGTACATTTATTCTCAGAAACAGTTAAGCGTTCTACACACTTTCTTAGTGATTTTAACTCATTCTGGAGCGACTTTAGAGCCTGACTCTCTTCTGTTACTACTGAACAAGCCTGAACTTTCTCAGCAGGAACCCTTTTCGACAATTTAGAAGAATTAAAATTGAGACTATCTACCTGACTAGTCATATTTAAATCCGTTAGTCTTGATTGAGCACGTCGTTGCTGTCTCAATACAGACCTATCACTTAGTATAGCAAGAGTGAAAGCTTCCTCTAATGATTTAGGCCTATTGGTTTCTACGTACCACATAGTGTTGTCATCTAATATTGAATCAAGAAACCTTGATAGCAAAATTTCAAAGGTGTCAGTCCCCAAGGTAGCAGAAGGTAGTTTCCATCCCTTACTTGCAGCAGTTTTAAACCGTTGGCAATATGCTGCCACTGTCTTACCCTCATTCTGTACCATAGTCATTACTATACTTTTTAAGTGAGTTTTCTCATCAGCAGTTAACAAAGTTCTAGCAATTTCTTCTTTAATATCATTCCATGACCTAGCACCTTTAGCTGTGAAAGCAGTGAATAACACTTCATGCAGTGAGCCTGTTGCATTAGAAAGTGGAAAGCGAATTATGTCTAAGTTCGACACGTCAGCAAGAACCCCAATCCTCTCAATAAGATCAACCCACCCTCTTAATGCACCTCTGTCAGTACCATCTAGCATAGGCACAGACTTTCCATATGCTTTTAGAGCTCTTATTTTGGCTTCACTGCTCTTATGTTCTAGACTAGCTAACTCACGTTTTTCTCTACGTTCTTCTCTTTGATAATCAGCTTCAGCACGTTCAGTAACCTGTAGTAATCTATCTTCATTTCTTTCAGTTATGTTCTCTATGCTATCTGCCATAAACTTAGTCCATGCTTCCAATTTATCACAATCATCACTCAAAATTCCCAAATCTATTTGGTTCTGTAACCACAACCCAAATTGTTCACGTAAAGAATCTTCTTTTAACCGTGTCACCATTGTGAATGTGTAGTGTGTATTGTGTAGTACAAGTGTATTTAAATACAATATATTCAATACAATATATTAACTTACCACAAGTCAAATATTTTTCACGCTATTGAAATCCTCCTTGTAGCGGGTCAATGGGAAATTTAGTGTGTTGCGTAAAGCGCGGTAGAAATAGAGTCAAAGAATTATATCCAACCGATAGAATTTACCTGTGATGCGCGGAAAGGAAGAAAGCAAGGCGGGGGTGGAAAGAAGGCGTTTTTATTGACGCCTCAACAGAGGAGCAACAGAGTATACAGAGGAAGAGAAAGGCTCATGAGGAGCAATGCAAATGAGAATAAAGTAAAAAAGGGGCTCATAAGGAGCAAATGGAAGATAGGGCTCATGAGGAGCAACAGGGAGGTACAAGATAATAGGAGAGTTCAGGCAGAGTCAGATGTCTGTGGGTGGTCAGTGAGGGGGTGCCGACGAGCCCTCCACCACTGAGAGAGAAGAGATAAGAGATAGTTGGGTGGGTGGGTGGAGAGAAAAGGGGGAGAGCTGGGAGGCGGCAGCAGGGCGAGTGCCTGAGGGAGGCCGGCAGCGGCCTTATAAGGGGAGGGGGACGGGCGACAGCAGGTGAGGTGTGAATGCTGCCGGCCCGGGGGAGGGCGAGAGGCGGTGAGCAGCGGGCGTCGGGTGAGGCGCGAATGCTGCGCGACAGGGGGGCGGGGGAGGGAGCGGCGCGCGGCGGCGTCGGGTGAGGTGTCAGTGCAGCGCGACAGCCCGGGGCGGGGGAGGGTCTCTCCCTTTCCTCGCATCAAACGCAATGCTTCGCATTACGACCGATGCGCGAAAAGGAAGAAAGCAAGGCGGGGGTGGAAAGAAGGCGTTTTTATTGACGCCTCAACAGAGGAGCAACAGAGTATACAGAGGAAGAGAAAGGCTCATGAGGAGCAATGCAAATGAGAATAAAGTAAAAAAGGGGCTCATAAGGAGCAAATGGAAGATAGGGCTCATGAGGAGCAACAGGGAGGTACAAGATAATAGGAGAGTTCAGGCAGAGTCAGATGTCTGTGGGTGGTCAGCGAGGGGGTGCCGAGGAGCCCTCCACCAAAGAGTAGGAGATGGCTCGAGGCGCGCCCGAGGCGGGGGCACGGGGCGCCCGAGGCGGGGGCTGGAGATCTGGGTGAGAGGAGGGTCGTGAAGGCGGTGTCGTGAGGTCGGCGGCTGGGCTGTCTGGGGAGGGTCCCTCGTGAGGCTGGGCTGTGTCGTCTGAGGTGTGAGGTGCGAGGTGAGGGTTCCCTGTGTGGGCGGGAGTGTCCGGGGCCTACGTCGACAAGGGGCGGGCGGCCAAAGATAGAGGAGGCCCGCTCCTTGGAGGGATCCGGTGAGGAGGTCCGGCGAGGTTTGAGCAGGATCTCGGGGCAGGCCGTGATCTGTTGAGGCGCCTGGAGGGTGGCGGCCTCGGTGCCCGAGGGCTGGTCCCGAGGCGCCGGGGGGGAACACCCGGGGCCGAGCTCGGCGAGGCGCCTCCCGGCGTGCCCGAGGAGGGGCCCGGCGTGGCCGCGGCGGCCGTCCGATCTCCCTTCCGCGGTGCTTGAGGTGGCGGGGGAGGGTCCTCCCCCCCGGCGACGTGTGCCCGAGGTGCCGGGATGGGCGGTGTGCTCAGCACCGCTCCCCCGGCGAGGTGTGCCCGAGGTGCCGGGATGGGCGGTGTGCTCTGCGCCGCCCCCCTGGCGACGTGTACCCGAGGTGCTCTGCGCCGCTCCCCCGGCGAGGAGTGCCCGAGGTGCTGGGATGGGCGGTGTGCCGTACGCCGTCCGCCGCCTCGGGGTGGGCGGTGGCGTCCCATCGGGCGCGCCGGTGAGGGGGCTGCCGTGCTCGTGCTGGGGGCGCACTGCCCCCGGCAGAGTCGCTCGAGGCGGCGGCGGAGGGCAGGCCCCGCCCGGGGCGCGCGCCCGAGGTGCTGGGGCGGTCGGCGTGGTGCAGGCGGCTTGTCGCCTCGGCGCAGGCGAGGGGCTCCCCGGTGGTCCTCGGGCGTCCAGGCGGGCGAGGCGATAGAGGGCCTCAAGGTGGAGGACGGCCGCAAGAATCGCCGTTGTCCCGGTGCCCGAGGCGGGGTCCGAGGGTGCCGAGGGAGACGCCGGGGCCGAGGAGGGCGATGCGCCTCCCGGCGCGCCCGAGGAGGGTCCCGGCCTGGCCAGCGCGGTCGCCCGGGAGCTCTGGCGGCCCGTGCCCGTGCCCTTTCCGTGTCTGGGCATCCTGGAGCGGTCCGAGGGGGTGCAGCGGTCCGAGGTGAAGAAATCCCAAAGAGAAAAGGGGGAGAGCTGGGAGGCGGCAGGAGGGCGAGTGCCTGAGGGAGGCCGGTGGCGGCCTTATAAGGGGAGGGGGACGGGCGACAGCAGGTGAGGTGTGAATGCTGCCGGCCCGGGGGAGGGCGAGAGGCGGTGAGCAGCGGGCGTCGGGTGAGGCGCGAATGCTGCGCGACAGGGGGGCGGGGGAGGGAGCGGCGCGCGGCGGCGTCGGGTGAGGTGTCAGTGCAGCGCGACAGCCCAGGGCGGGGGAGGGTCTCTCCCTTTCCTCGCATCAAACGCAATGCTTCGCATTACGACCAATGTAGTGGAAAAGTGAAAAGTCTCTCTCCGTATGTATTAATACGCTCTCATTTACTCCAAGGTTAAAGAAAATTACCGAAAGTAGTCTGAAAATGAAAACAATTCTAGCGGCGACACGAGGCTTCAGACAGGCGATAGAACAGTAATATTACCGTGATATCAACGTCAAAGACTAATGTAACCCTTAAGAAAAGACACTTTCGTCGGAAATTCGTCGACAAAGTAATTTAATTTAATTTATTCCTTGCAAAAAGTAAATAGAATAGAGAATCAAATAGAAGAAAACAACCTATCCACTCCAACTACCCACCAGTCGCACTCTATGTCTCAGTCCTTATATTTCTCAACCTCAAGAAATTTAGAATTTAAAATAGCATATCAAATTAAATGAAATA
Source organism: Branchipolynoe longqiensis (assembly GCA_030323885.1). Classification (NCBI taxonomy): domain Eukaryota; kingdom Metazoa; phylum Annelida; class Polychaeta; order Phyllodocida; family Polynoidae; genus Branchipolynoe; species Branchipolynoe longqiensis. The sequence continues at coordinate 38,095,507 of CM059200.1, forward strand.
AAAACACTATGTATGTAATATAGTTTCTAAAAAATAATTATAGTACTAGCCCTAATGTCAAACATGAAACAACACGTGCATTGAAGTCACACCACGTACGTTCAAGTCACACCACGTGCGTTCAAATAACCAGCAGTCAACTAACAATTAAATAAAGAAATATAAATCTGTAGTATTATACAACAAATAAAAAGAAAATGCTACCGAAACACACCAAAACTATTCAATAAGTCAATGTAGTCACTACTAACCAAATCTCGGTAGTTTCTCAAGTCATGGTCACCATTTTGTAAACGTGCCGGCTGGTGGTGTGGGTGGTGTAAACAGGTCAAATGAAAGCACTACAGGTAATGAAGGAAAACAGGGTAAGAGTGAAAAGTAAGAGAGTGAGACTCTTCAATTTATTGGCTTATATAGGTTTTCCAGAATTCAAGATGGCCGTGGTCACATAATTCCATTCATCAATCACAGTACAATGCAGTGGTCACATGACTTAATCCTCCAATTAGAATACAATGCAGTGGTCAATGATCATAACAATACCATGTGGACTGTTCCTAGCCAAGCTCGGAAGTGACACTCCCTCCAAAGACTATTCAATTATACAAATTCTATTCCTAATGATTAATAGTTTACCAATTTAACACATCCTCCATATGCCTTTGGGTTTTTATATTTTAACATTTATCATTATATAGACAGTTTGTAATTTATTATAGTAATTTCACCTCGGTTCACATGTATTATATCGGACAATTTTACAACTTGGTGCGCTGGCTGTTCTCTTGGTTAAACAGTTGCTATATTATATGTATAAATGTATATATGAATGCGCAAGATGTGTGATGATGGCGATGATGATGTTGATGCTGATGATGATGTGTATTTGTTCATAGCAATTTCATATTGATGTGTATTCATACTTACCTATCTCATGTATAATATAATTGTATGTGTTTACATGTGAAACACCAACCAACAGAAGTGCTGATCAAACCCACCACAATGTGGCACTGCAAAATTTACATTACCACGGGAGAGATAGGGAGTGAGCCATCTTAGTATTATATGATCTTTGATGTGGAGCCTACCCTGCCTGACAGCCACATCTCTGCAAGTGGTGTGGTGGGTGGGATAAAAACTGGCGGCCGATCATGACGCCACTTCTGACTGCCACACCTGCGTGAAGAATATAATTATCACCGTGGTGGCCACTGTGATATATGCGTAATAGATGTCTAGACGTCTAGACACGTCTGTAATATATGCAAATGAGATGACGTCATGGAAAAGTTTGGCCAGCTATGGTTTGAGTCTTGGAGGGGAATAAAGTCATTCAGTATCCAGCAGTCAAAGTGTTCAGACGTTGTACTTTCACAGCCACCACTAGTTCCATTGGTGTGGCCTGCAGGTGTTTCACCACTGCTTTTATCACTGGTATGACACGTCGGGTGCCAGTGATGGTGTGTGCGATTTTTGCCGCCTCAGTGCATTGAGGGCCAGTCGCACTGTGATGTGGCCCAGTTGATCCTTCCCGTATGCGGCAATAGAGGCACAGGTAGGAAGTGGAGTTGCTCCTCTAGCCAGCACCGAGTGGGGTGGCCCGCAGTGGTTCCACGCCCAAACGTGTGCAGTGGCCAGTGTAAGCGTTCACCTTTGTGCGGAAGTTGGCCCATGTGCTGGCAGGGGCGTAGCTAGACCTTTAACGATGCGTACTCCTAATTTCGGCAGGGGGTTTAGGGGGCCGCTTAAGCTTAAGCTGGCGGATTTTACACATTTTAGACTTGAGTTTTCGACACTCCGGACTACTACATGCCTCCTCTCTCTCTCTCTCTTTATTATTTTTTAATTAATTTTGTTGTTGACAAAATGATGTGGACGTTTTGGCATACGCACATACGCCTAGCTACGCCCCTGGCTGGGCCTCCTTGTTGCCTTCTGCCTCTCCACCGCCGACGCGGACAGGCTCTTGGATCTGCGGGGTAGAAGAGGGTCAAGATGTTGGTATACGTTTGTGCATGGCTACACTGGTTTAATGTTGCATGTTATACAAATACTTAATATGTCCTGTTTGATGTTAAATTGCTTACACTAAAAAAATGTGTGTGGTTTAAAAAATATTTGAGATTACAACGTGTACTAGAAATAATAAGTTTAAAAAAAAGAAAAGATTAAAATGTAATTTTCCTTCAACTGGTATCATCAAACATCACAATTTAAGCATTTGCAAAATTGCACAAACTGTGTGCAAAATTAAAGGTAAAAATTAAATAATTAAAAAATCATGACTTGGGCACTAATGGGTCGATTCATTTTTAATATATATCATTGCAATCAGAACGGTAGATCTTTTAGACTGTACCAGTTGCAAATAAATGTCCTTAAAAAGACAATTCTGTTGGGGATACTAGCCCTACCTTTACTCAGGTAAAAAGAATTATGCAATTGAAAATTAATATAGTACCTGTTAGTTAATTAGCCTATATTTCTGATACATAACATGTAATAACTTTGCTTCTGTTAGGCCTATGAATTTAATTTCCTACTATTCACTTAGAAATTTGAATACAAAGAATATAGTAAATCATAGTGAATACTGCTTCTATTTTTATTATCTTTTAATAAAATCGAACAATTTGGTCTAAACATGAATCCCCTCATGCACCATAATAATGTAATGAATATATTTAAGACACAACTATCCATAATTAAGCATTTTGAGCTGAGAAACGTCCAATTCTCCACAAAACAATTAGTCTCTTTCCTTAGGCTGACATCACCATTTTAAATTCTTGCTCTAAATATAAAAAAGTCAAATCTGCAAACAGAAACTTGTTTCAAAGAAATATATAACTAATGTCTGATGAACCCTAACCATTTCCTAGCCAAGCATATCTTATAACCCATAAGATCTACATAAAATAAAAACAAGAATAAAATAAGTAAAATTGACTGGCAATATTTGAATTAGTTCTAACACAAGATTTGTCTAGATTTAAATGCAGATGGTATAAGACGTGCTGATTAGTTTTATGTAATGTAATGGCAGATAAAAGATTCACATCTCATTTTATTATGTATATATTTCTTAATCAGTATTCTGTTTCAAACATTGTGCATGTTTACCTGGTAACAGGGTGTAAAGTCCACGGCTGGCATCTGTGGGTTGTGTAGGCAGGCTATAATGAAATCAATACAGGCAAGAAGAGAAAGGAAGTGTATAAAGAATGAAAGTAGAGAGAGCTTGTACCCTCAGGTTTAGTATTATATAGTGGTACATGGATCTGGTATGGCATACAACCTCACCATATTCTCCAATGAGCAACAAGCATTTATAGTTCCACCAATGAACAGTAAGCATTCCTGGGTCACCATGGCTACCGTGATCTGCCCACCACCACCATGCGGTGTGGCTGCTTGGCCACCACCTGCCTGAGCTGTATGTGTGGTGATCCGTGACTAACAGTTGGGGCAGGGGTAGTGAGTAGAGCTCCTGAGGCTCCTTACACACTATCACTAGTGCCTCCTTCACACTATCTACCTAATACACAATGACTATTGACCATAGGTAAAGGATCACCAGCAATTACATGAATACATTCATGCACCTGGCACTATATACCATTTACCTTAACAGACCATTGTATTCCATTATAGACCATTTGCATTCCCCACCAATCCGTTTTATCGGAATATTTTACAAGGGGTTAATCTTTTATCTATCTGCGGCTAAAAGCAAATACTTCTCTTCCATAGATTTTCCCCAAACTTTGCCAATATATATACATAAATATACACAGTATATACTTGTCCACCCATACACCCGCATATCCCTACACTGACATGATCCGAATCCTGGGAATCCTGGGACTATCCTTATCCCCCACAAAGTGCACCCCCCTGCCCCCCACACACCGACTCGAGTCATAATTGACTGGCTATGTTTGAATTAGTTGGTGGTGAGTTGCTCATCTGGCTGCCATAGTGGGTGGCGGTTTGCGAGGAAGGGCAGGCGTGACGTCACGGGTCTCGCGAGGGCGTGGTTCCGCGGGAAATCCGGTAGGGTTCATTTTCGGATTCAAACCCAGTGGTTGCCACCGGGATGACTCCTTGTTTGCGCGCAAATTACCCATGGTGGCAAGCCACCATGAACATTTTTTCATTAAATATTTCTGATGTTGACGACTGAAGAATTGACTTTGAAGTTTTCAATCTGTCCAATGAAAAGGTACGGCACCATTAAACTGCATTTTAAGACCATAACCCGATTTATCTGTCCTTATTTCACATAAAATGGGTCACTCTGGTCACTTGATTTCACCCGTACATTTCAAGCAGCCTTCCAAAAATTTACAGTGCAGATTTTCTGCAACCATAGCAACCATGATAACTCTAAAAGTGTTTGTATTTCATCAATTCTGATTGCAGCATCCAATACGGTCACAAATCAGGACGTCGGATCCAATCAGATACTACCCTATAAACGCTTGTTGGGCCCAACAGTTCAGCCAATAAGAGACTTGCTCTTAAGTTGCTGCTGCCCTGCATTTACAAAATGGCTGTCCCTGCTGAGATTGGATCCAACGTTCTGAGTCGTGAGCGTGCTCGGCTTTCTGTATGAAATAAAACTGAAACCTCCTTAAACTCTTGGGTAACTAATTTCAGAGGAGAGTTAAAAAAAATGTTCTTTGCAAGATAATTCCCTAGGGAAAGTAGCACAAACCCTACTTTGACTAACAGTGACTTTGGAAGCATGTAACTGTGTCTATAACATATGTAATTTCACTTATGCCTTACTTGTAAGTTGTATCACATCACAGAATGGGCTATTTTAGGTAAAACATAGTTGGTAGGGATTGATTGTCCAGGAGCATTATGTAATATATGCATAAAAGACATCCAGGCACATGTGGAGAACAAAGGAATATGTAAATGAGATGACATCAGAGTTCAAAGGGTACCGGTGGTTTAGGGTAAAGCATTCAGTATCCAGAAGTCAAAGTGTTCAGACGTCATACTTTCACATGGTGTCAGATAAGGAAAATACTGCCTGCTCACAACACGCTGCCGGGCCTCAGGCCGCCAGATCAGCTCATCCTCTGCAACAACATACGATCAAACTGGAAAACAGGGATCAGAGCATATAACATATATGCCACGGCTGCAGGAGTCGTTACAAAAACAGAACGAGTGCAATGCTGTATCTTCCTTCACATCGCGGGCGGTGTTGTTTTATTCTCTGAACAGTTTGCCGCCTACTCTCTTTGTTTACATCTGCCAATATACTCTAGGTGGCGCCAGCCGTCGCCTCCCCTTTTGGTAACTTAACTCCTGCTTCCCCCACTAGGAGACGCCAGTGTAGCGCCGTAGTCCTGCTTAGCACAATAGCACTGCTTAGCACTATAGCACTGCATATCTTATATATTAACAAGTGATTATTCTTTTTGATTTAGCATGCGTTCACAATCACATAGCCTATCTTTAGTTTTTATTTTACAGAAGTTTATATTTTGGGGGTGTTTATGTCTTGGAGTTGTTTATGCTGCCCATGGGTTATAGCTCGGATGAAATTTGTAGCAGCATATTCCCGTGGGCTTTTTTCATGAGGTTTCGTGAGCTTGGATTTGGCTCCAACTAGTGGAGCAACAACAACCACCCAACAACGAGCCAAAATAACCAGCAATCCACAACCAACTAACCAACTAACCAACAACCAACAAACCAACAAAACAACCAGCAACCAAAAAAAAAACCAATCCGCAACCAACAACCACCAACAAAACAACCAACAAACCACCAAACAGACAACCAACAACAAATCAACAACCAATCCACATCAAACCAACATCCAACCAACAGCCAACAACCAACAACTGACAACCAACAACCAATCCACAACCCGCCAACAACCAATCAACAGCAACAAACCATCCACCAATCAACCAACCACCAATACAAGAACCAATACATCCAACCAGCAAGCAGCATACAGCTAACCAACAACCAACAGTCAACAACCAACAACCAACAAGCAATCCACAACCAACAATCAACCAAGAGCCAACCAACAACCAACAACAGCAATCCATCCATCAACAACACATACAAGAACCAATACAAAGCCAACTAACAACCAACAACCAACCAACAACCAACCAACAATCAACAAACCAACCAACAACCAACAACAACCAAACAAAAACCACCAACCACCACCAATACCACCAACAACAACCAACAAACAACAAACAACAACAACAAACCAACAAACCTACCTATCTAATGTAGCTGTTATCTAACTAATTCGGATTATACGTTGACAGTATATTCGGGAGCATTGATTTGCATTGTTTGTTTTTTTATTTCATAGTGGTTTAAATTCGGTTTGTGGTGAGTTCATATAATGAGATATTAGAAATTCAATCATCAATCCACAACCAACTAACCAACTAACCAACAAAACAACCAGCAACCAAAAAAACAACCAATCCGCAACCAACAACCACCAACAAACCAAGAAAACAAACAACAAACCAACCAACCAACAACCAACATCCACCAAACCACAAACCAACCAAAACCATCCAATACAACCAAGCTACAACCACCCAACCAACCAACAACAACCAGCCAACAACAACCAGCCAACCAACAACCAACAGCAACCACCAAAACAGACAACCAACAACAAATCAACAACCAATCCACATCCAACCAACATCCAACCAACACCCAACAATCAACAACCGACAACCAACAACCAATCCACAACCAGCCAACAACCAATCAACAGCAACAAACAATCCACCAATCAACCAACCGCCAATACAACAACCAATACAACAACCAAACCACAGCCAACTAACAACCAACAACTACCACCAAACAACAACAACCAACAACAACCAACAAACAATAACCACCAAATGACAAACCACAACCACAACCAACCAATCCACATAAATCCAACCAGCAACCAGCATACAACCAACGACCAACCAACAGCCAACAACCAACAACCAATCCACAACCAACAATCAACCAACAGCCAACCAACAACCAACAACAACAATCAATCCACCAACAACAAATACAAGAACCATTGCAAAGCCAAGTAACAACCAACAACCAACCAACAACCACCAATCAACAAACCAACCAACACCCAACAACACCAACCAAACAACAACGACCACCAATAACCACCAATAACAACCAACAAACAACAAACAACAACTAACCAACAAACCTACCTATCTAATGTAGCTGTTATCTAACTAATTCGGATTATACGTTGACAGTATATTCCCGAGCATTGGTTTGCATTGTTTGTTTTTTTATTTCATAGTGGTTTAAATTCGGTTTGTGGTGAGTTCATATAGCATAGGCTTCTGGTGTTGAGTTCTCCATATACTGTCTTTGTTTATTCTCCACCTCCATATTGCCACTGAATTAACACAGCAGATGTAAACTGCCACAGCCGCTCACGACGTTTCATAGTTGATTGTTGTCAAAACAACCTTTTGTGTGGAGTTAGCCATCCCTACATTGGTATTTATGCAAGTATATATCAATTCTCAAATGCGTTCTGCTTAACACCACAAAACGAACCTGATGCCTCTTAAATAAAGTATTCAGGTGAATTCGGATGTGACCTATATACTTAAATTTACTGAAACGCATTTACGGTCCCCATATCTGTGCTTTCGTTGCTTTACCCCAGCTCAGTATCGCTTATCAACAGCTGAATTTGTCCGATTAACACTTAAACAATTAAAGTGATTAAAACCGAAGTGGTACAACGTGTACCACTCCAGGAACTTAGTCGATGATGGGGGTGGGGGTGGTTTAATTAATGGGCTGGAATCATTTTAACGATGTATGTCGAACGGCCTAATTAAACCATGGCATTGACAGAAGTGTTCCAAATGAAATGTATCCATAAATGTAACCGATATGCTTCGACAGAAAATACAGAAAATAATGTCTATTTTAGCATATTACATTCAGCCCAGCGCAGCTCGTGGTCCACCCCCTCCCCCCCCCCCCCCCCCCCCCCATAACCAACCCCATGGGAATGAATTCGCCGCTGCGTCCGATTGCCCAGTGTCGCAATTTCCGCCGTTCGCCAGTTCCCGTGGTACACCTACACGTAAATGCATTTTCCATGGACGTGATCATTCTTCATACCGAAAAAGTTAAATCTATCTAAAACCTCAGCATCAAGCAACAAATTGCTTGGTACACATACGGAACACATCTGTACCAAAAACATTGTATTAAATTTATAAGGTTAGTGACGATGCTCTTCGCTTTTGACGCATGCGTAGAAACGATGCCTACCACGGAAATTGTTGGACGGCGGAAAATGCGACACCGGGCCTTTGACTGGTTGGTTGGTCGCTATGCCAGAATGTTTTAATTTAGGTCAACCCAGCAGGAGCCCGTGCCTGACAGGCTTCTAATCACTGTTTTATAGTTCTGATTGGTTGATTTGAATTGAAGTGGGCGTAGTTTAACAGACGGCTGATATATGTGTATATACATACAGTGGCCACAATAGGTTGTACACTTTAGTGTTGCCTCTGTCGCCATCGCAATCACAATGCGTCATATTAACAATATTGGTTGGAGATCCAATCCCCGACCAACCGAGACCGTGCGCCGTACATAGATTGTCAATGGCATTCAAAGCAGTATCTATCGACGGGAGCCTATTCGTACTAGGGGCTCACAAGCACAGAGAATCGCTCAAGTCCAAGCTCTAGCCCAAGCTCAAGCTCAAGCCCGAAATCCAGCTCCACTTGATGCTCCAGTTTCAGCGGAATCTAAAGCGGAAGCAGAACGGAAACTGAAACGTGCAACTCTACCTGTACCTGCAACTACACCTACACCTACACCACCACCTACACCTCCACCTCCACCTCCATTTCCACCTCCATCTCCGCCTCCATCTCGTGAACCTGAACCCCAAGTCCAACCGATTGATGAAGGTAATTATTTTTATACATGCATGTTATGTTTCTAAAATGTCATTGGTATGTCTATTGCAATGAAACTCTGAAACTCCAATCATATCAGTGTCACTAATGTGTGCATTTACTTGGATTCTAACTGGTGGATTGGACAGAGGCGGGAGGCTTCTACTAGATTCTTATACTAACAATCTTATTTAGCTATCTCGCTTATTCAATATATAGGTTTCGGTTGGTACATCACTTCCCGCTTGGGGTGCTGCGGTATACGTGTCACCTCTACACTAAACTCTGTGACCTGGTTTCTATATGCCTGTGACAATTGAAAATATTGAGTTTGTTCTCTTTCATTTGCAACCTTTATTGTGTATTTCTGTCCATTTTCTTAATCTTGTGCATTCGCAAAGACAGTACATAGCTTTTAAATGTGTGTGTCATAGTAGCTGCTCACGCTGTTCTCCCACCAATGACATCCACAAATATGTCACTAATATGCCTATATTCAGAAGTGCTTTCTGAAACCACTGTTGAAACGGTCATCGAGCGGATTAGTAACATTCGAAAATCATTCTAATCGTGTAGATGCCTATCTCCTCTGTCGATTCCACCCGTTAGAATAAACGTAAATGCATACAGTAGTGACATATCTCTAAAAGCACACCATTTAGAAACAAACCACCTGCTACACATATATATAGACAACACATTCAATGAATAGATTATATTAAATTTATATGGTTAGGGTTGTGCATTTCTATTAATTTTGAATAAAATAGACATTTTTCACTGCGCGTACCGGCAAATTCAATGCATTGTCAATGGTCGTGAGCAATCTTCGTAGAGAAAAAGTGAAATATCTCTAAAACCACACCATCCAGAAACAAACCGCCTTGTACACATATAGAAAACACATTGACTGAATAGATTATATTAAATTTGACACTCTCACCACAGTCTGCAAAACAAAACCAGAACAAACCTAAATAAATGATTGTAAATCTACATATATAAATCGACATATTTAAATCGACGGAAAAAGATTCCAAATTAATTTCACAAGCCCTACTAGACGGGAAAAGAATTAATAAACAGGTAAAGAAATTTTGGAAACCCTAAACCCTAACAGAAACCCGAAATAGAAGGATATAAGTCAAATACTCACACGTTTAGTGTCGAGAACACTTCGGGAAGACATTCTTGACCATTGGGGAGAGAAGGTGTGCGGGTGAGAGATATATAGAAGAGTGTGAGCAGGTGTGAGTGTGAGTGTGGTGTGAGAGCGGTGTGGTGTGGCGTGGTCAAACACTGTCAATCGGTGAGACACGGGTGAGACTCCTAGCGGTAAGGACATGAAGTGTCAGTCGCGCAGGTGGTGCCATCGGGCGGGAAGATTGACAACTAGAAAAGAAGACGACCGTCTGACCTCTGTCTGTCTGGTGCTGCCACCTGGAGATATTAGGTTAGAACCCTGAAAATTAATGATGGCACCACCTAGTGCCTATGGAAGGGACCAATAAATATATCCGAACCAAAACAAAGCTTAACAATCCTTAATAAAACAGGGGAGGAAACCCTTGACTATTTTTCAGCCATAATAACGTGCAATAGAAGAGAAGTCTATTCGTATATTTCCAGGGACAAAATATATCGGGATTTTGTTGCGTCCAATATAAATCGCGTATTGTGAAAACTAAACCAATGCGTAGTTTATCGTCGAAAATGTAACTTAACGTAATGTAACTTAACATAACTTAACGTAAATGGAGAATCATATAAATTAATGAATAATTAAATATATTGCAGTAAATACAGAGTTCATCATCTTCTCAAAAAATATCCAGCATTGGACGAACTATGTAGGCTCAGCCATCCTGTCAGTCATGAGAGAGGCTTATGTAGACTCAGTCTTTTCGTATTTCAACGTTGGACGAAATATGTAGGCTCAGCCACCCTCCCAGGGCCAACTTTGGGTATTCTGTGGCTATTGCAGGCTCAGTCTACATAAAGACCAACTTGGTGTGTCAGGGCCCCTTCTACCAAGAACAACAGACATTTATGGAAAACGGGCACAAGTTGCCCTTTGGTAGAGTGAGCCACATAAAAATAGTGACATACTGCGGAGTCAGTCGTTCCGATAAAAAGACATTGAGTCACTCGTTGACCATTTATACGTGGAGTCAGAAAGCTGTATGACCGTGGGTTGGGTGCCAAATGAAATAATGCCAACTGTTGACTCAGCACTCACTAACTTCATTTCATTGGGGAGCTGGAAATGAGCATTACTTTCCTGGTTTCTGTGTAGGCCTAACTAAAATGAAAACTCACAATCCAAACAGAAGTGGTATCGTTATTTCTTTTTGGGGTTCAGTTCAGATCCCCACCCAGGTCTGCTTAAACGTTCAGTCATTCGTTTTTCTGTGCGTTCAATCCTTCCCCGATCCATGTCTGATTAAGATTAATGTTTATCCGGCGCTCAAAGTTAATGTTTCAATAGGGATATGGAAATATGTTAATTACCTTTATTCACTTCTTTACAGTGAGCTCCATTTGTACGGATTGGCCAGGCGCAACAAATGTAACAAGAAATGGTCGAACCTGTCAGCGCTGGGATTCACAAAGCCCACATGTGCATACTTTTAATGATGACAGCAGGTTTGTAATGACCACAAATTTCTTTATCAACTAACATGGTACAATACCTATTATGGAATCTTTTATTAACTCATATTAAGCCTAATGTAATTGAAGTAATTCATGATGACTAACCTCAAGAAAAACACATTCTGTGTAAAAGTCCAAATGTTTACTGATCTCTCAAAAGTTAGTTTATTCACACCCACCTCAGGTACTTTAACCCAACTGACAGTTGTGAAAAGCTTACATGTTCTGTTTAAAATTCAATTATAATGGTACATGTTCTTCCATAGCATTTTAAATTTGTGTTGACAGTTTTTGGGATGATGGTTCAACCTCCGCAGCAGAAAACTACTGTAGAAGTCCAGATGATATCTCATCGGGTGCATGGTGTTATACAACAGATCCTGCTGTCAGATTTGAATTCTGCGATATCAACTATTGCATGAGTATGTCCATTTCTATTAAAAAAGAGTCTACACAGGTTGATAGGAATGTGGAAGACATGCACATGATTCACTAGCACTAAGCTGCGTCCTGCAAAATTTCAAAGGGGGTTGCATATTCATAAAAGTAGCTATCCAAATACAATAGAAATGAGTAATCAAGACTGGGCTGTTTTGCAAATATGCAGGCTTTCCTAGGCTATAGACAGTCAATGATCAGCAATCCAATTTGAAAATATATTGAGCACAGGCGACAGGAAAGATAGCAGTTCTATCAATATGAATACATTGTTAAAAACAGGTACAAATTACAATGTTGTTGATGCTGCAAAACAACAACAACAAAGAACAACCCCAAAACAGCTAGCTATAGTAGTTAATGCATGTGGATGTCATAACCATTAGACTCTGTCTCAAAGTTCCTGCTTTAAACATTCATATGTGCCCAGAAGTTCATGTGGTGGATAATTAAACAAGGCTGGCACCCAAATTGCAAAGCACGGCTACTCATCTCATTGTTACCCAATTGTCACCACAATCTCTACTACTCTCCCCCATGGTCTCCTTTGGTTGAAGCATCCGTGCTATTTGAATGATTTTCAAGAATTCAAGCATGGGTGGTCCGGGGTGGACCGGGTCTGTCCGGGGTGGTCCGGGGTCATTTTGAGCTACGGTTTGACCCGGACCATCCCCGGACCATCCCCGGACCATCCCTGGACTGTCCCGGACTACCCCCGGCCTAGCCACGGACCACTCCCGGACAGCCAGGGGTGGTCCAGGGGGTGGTCCGGGACAGTCCAGGGGTGGTCCGGGATAGTCCGGGGGTGGTCCAGGGCAGTCCGGGGGTGGTCCGGCCTCATTCGGGTTAGTCAGGGGCCGGTCCGGCCCAGTCCGGGCTCGTCCGGGGCCGTTCCGGGGGTAGTCCAGGGGTGGTACGGGGCGGTCCGGGGCGGTCCGGCCTTTGGTCCGGGGCTCGTCCGGGAAAGTGTGACTGCGAGGTAAAAATCAATGAAAACAGTGATTTTATCCATGGCGGTCCGGGACAGTCCGGGCCGTTGGTCCATGGGTGGTCCGGCTCAAAATCCGGGGCTCGTCCGGCTATGTGTGACTGGGGCTGTAGCGCCATGTTGTGCCCAGAGGGACACAACTCTAACACGAGACATGTTTTCTGAAGGCCCTAAAATGACACTGAAAATAAAGGAAAGACAGTTGATACAACGTGATCCGCACACATGCTCTTCACTGGTAGGTAGGTAGGTACACAGGGGCAGGGCACTCATAATAATTTGTCGTATGAGAATTAACCAGGTCTATGTCCATTTTCAGAACAAAATTATATTTGTACATAAAACCCATCTCACAGTTGATAAGCTTTATTTCCCCAACCCACAGCTCAATATATATATGGGGGTTTATGTATTGAGATGTGGGTTGGCAACATTATTTTAACACACCATAACATTATTTGAATACACACAACAAATTCAAAAAAAGATTACATCGATTATAGTTAAGCAAAAACTATACTCTTACAAGAAAAAAAGTTGGTTGTCTTGTCCTCAGCCCACTCCCACCCAAAATGTACTTTTTGAAATGAAAAATTGTTTCCGGGTTGATCTGTACCTAAATTCATAATCCACAATGTGGACACAGAAGTGGCATGCTATGGTTTTTATTTCTTTGCTGATCTTCTGGTTATGTTGTATTAAAAACCATATTGCTAGCAGATTATTGACTAACTTTGACAACTAGTATTTCTGGAAACATTCTCTAATGCAACTCATATCTTCCAAATTGAAAATAGTCAATTGTTTTACTTGATCTTGTAGAATTTTAATATTTGATTGAAAAGTGATATTATAATGTAATTCCCTTTGCGATATCAGCAAGCAGTGCGTTCCCATATGGCTGTAACATTTCGACAACAAGCAGGAAGAGATGTCTGTATGTTGGAATCACCCAGGCTGACTGTGTATTCATGGGATGCTGCTTTCATCAAGGTTTCTGCTACTCTCCCTCGATTGATTCGCAAGGTGAGACCATCATACACATTTATAGATATCATAGTTGTTATGTGTGATCCATTTGATATACAATATCTTAAAATGAAAGTCCTCCATATTGCGTAAGAAATACAATTATGTTGAAATAATGGAGTCAAATCTACCTTCTTTGCTAAAACTGGGCGTAATAAATTAATCTGAAATAGATATATGGCAATGAACAGAGAACACATAATCACATGCAGCTCTCACACAGAAAGGTTGTGGGTTCGATCCCTGGTCAGTTCCAACCACTAACTTACTAAAGTGATTGTTGTCTCTAACCGGCCTAGTATTTGCGCTATTACGATAAGGCAGGTACTGATTCGCTCAGGATCAGGATAATTTGGCTGAGTGGGATATATATTTAAAATTTAATTTTTTTTTATTGAGGCTGTATTTATACTGTCCATAGCATATAAGCCCGGGTACCCAGGTTTGTTTTCAATGCTGGCCAGTTGTAGTGTTGGTGTTATCTTACCACACATTAGCTGCTGAGAGGTTATTTGATTGCCTGCATTTCAGTAGCAGATAGATAATTGGTTGGCATGGTTAGTAGCCTATGTTAGTTTTTTTGTTTTTTTCTTGGCATATATGTATTTTATTTTGTTCTACTCTTATTACTAGACTAGCCTACCCCTATTTACATATCATAGGCTTGTACGTAGCTGTCTGGTGTGTTATCTGGCTACTCTTGGCACGGTTAACTTCCATTGGGCGTCCCCCTGGTGGGCCATGACATATCACATGCCCCTTTGCAGTGCATCTTAGTGGGGGTTTCCTAGCCTAATTTGCAGATGATTTCTTAATGTATCTTCTGAGTAGTTTTTTAGGGACCTGCCCATTTTGTATTCATAGTGATTTGTGCTTTTGAGCTTTTGAGCTTTTTCCTGGTTACATATACTAGTTTGTGGTCGCTTATACCCCAGCTTCTAGCGCCCCATTTTGTGGCATGGTTTGAGTTGGTTAGTATTAGGTCTATTGTTGAGCTATTGTTGCTTAGCCTTGTGCTTTCAGTGATGAGCTGCTGCAGGCCTAAAATGTTGATGGTGGTTTGCAGCATTTGTTTTTTTTCCTCATTGCTGTTGTAATTCACATTGAAGTCCCCTGGCACAAAGATTTCTGCATTTGTTGATTTTTTTACAGTGTTTATGCTCCTTTCTAGTTCTTCAAGGAATACTTCAATTTCACCTGACGGTGTCCTATAGAGGCTCACTATGGCTACATTTGCTTGTTTTTCGCCTTTTATTAGGCACCATAGTAGTTCTGTGGGCTCATTTGAGAGATTTGTTGGTTTTAGCCTTTCAGTGTCTATGTTTTTGGTGGCTTTGCAGTAAATGGCTACACCTTCACCCTTCTTTGTTTGGTTCATTGCATTAATGTGTTGTCTGTCATTACGTACAAGCCTATATCCATCTATATTGAGGGTGTTGTTTTGGTGTTTGTCAGTAAACCATGTCTCGGATAACATTAGTATATCTAGATTGTCTTTTTTAAGATGCATTTTTATTATATCTATTTTATTTGATGCGCTCTGGCAAATTAGGTGGGCGAAGTGTGTGCCCCTTCCCAGTTTGCATTGAATCTTTTCTACCATACTTATTTTACTTACTTTAAATAATATTTTTAGGATAGTGGTTGCTTGATTTTGCGAGTTTTTGATTTTGTTTTGATTTTATTTTAGCTTAGTGATTGATGGATTCGGAGCGTATGTGGTGGTCCATACAGCACACATGGCCCCTTTTAATAGATAGTCATGCGTACCTCCGCTACTTTTATTTTTTACCTGTGTGCATGGAGGAAGGCATGAACATTATAGCATGTATTAGTTGTACCTGATTATACTTATGATTTAGGGTTTGGTTAGTGAAATTTATAAAATTTTGTGATACTTATGTTTTGGAGCCCTGGTGCTCTTTCCAGTTCTCCGTGATGCATTGACGTAACTGGCATATTCTTCTTTGTAGTGTATACCATCCATCATGCCAATGCCATACCATGCCGCTCTCTTTCCATACTTCTTGTTTTCTTATGACATATTTGTTTTTGCTCGTTTATTTCTTTATTTCTTTATTTGTATTTGCTTCATAGTAAGTTTGTGATACTCATGGTTTTGTAGCCCTGGTCGTCTTATTTCCCTTTTTCAGCAATGCTTTTTTCTATCCTGGTCATGATGTATTGGGCAAATTTTTCATTGTAGTGAATGCCATCTGTCATGCCAATGCCGTACCGTGCCGAACACCTCCCATGCCTCGTCTTGTGTATGTAGTTAGCATACCTTGGTATGGCTATGCTTCTGTTCCGGCTGTTATTTAGGTGGTGTATGAAGGCATTCAGCTCCGGTATGCATTCATCTACCAGCTTTTGGTAGTTTTGGTGGTTTTGGTTTCCGCTGCCGCCACAACTTTTCTCCATGTCCAAGCCCACGAGCTCACATATTATTGGTAGTTTTGTTACTTGGCTGAGTGTTTTGTGTGCTTGTGTGTACTCATTTTTCATGTACTCCATGAGTGTTTTATCTTTGAAAGCTGGTTTCAGGTGCCTGCATCCTATTTTCGTTGTTAGGTCACAAATCCCTGCCGTCAGGTATATTTGTGCCGATGGAGTGGATTTTATATATTTCCTGTGCACAGTGTTCGCCATCCTGCCGATGGTCGCCCCTGGCACTGAATCCACTTTGATTTTGTAATTCAGTGTGCTGTGGTATTTGTCCTCCAGGTGCTGGGTTAATGCCGTTGCTCTTAACTCTCCACTGATCACAATTATTTTATTCATGGTGGTGTCCATTTGCTTTAGTGATCCGCTGCTAATTCTGTGTCGTCCTTCTAATTCGCAGTTGTCGGTTGTGTTTTGAAGTAGGCGTGGGCGGAAGTGCTGCTCTGCTCTTTGCTCCTCCTTCTATCTTGCCTGAAGAGCTCTATGCTTTCCGTGTGTGTCTGCGTATTCGCATATCAGACTAGTGCATTGTTAATTAATAAGTTATTTTGCTGTTTTACTTGCTTGGGTTTACTGTGTCTATTTTATATTTACTTTATTTTGCTTATTAATTTTGGTTTCTATCCGTTGGCATTTGTGAGGCTTAGCTTGACTTTTTGTAGGATTTCTCCCATTCTATTCTTGTATCCAAGTTTGACTGTTTCCCCTTCACTGGCATTGTCCATGAACCTACCTGAGCCCCAGCATGGGCACTTTGTGCACTCTCTGAATGCATTGCCTGGAGCATTGATTAATCTTTTTTAAAATTTCTCATTTTGAGTGAATTTCGCTCATACGATGTCTTCCAGGACTTTTTTTGTTGGTTTTGCAACATTCCGGCAATCTCCATATTTTCTTGGCCATTGCCTTTATCGTGTATGGATTCTCTGCATTGTCTATCAGCCACATTAGGTCATGTTTTTCATGAAATTTGGCCATGATAGAGCAGTAGTATTGTTTGGCTGATGTGTATTTCTTTCCGTCTTTGCCTGTGATCTTGCATGCGTATAGGTTGCTGAACGGGGAGTTGTGCCCTTGGAAGGATACTCTCCAGGCATGTTCCCCGGTTGCTGCTTTTTCCGGGGTGATTTCTTCTATTTCTATTTTTTCGAACTTGTTGGGTGCTTACATCTTCCCGTTTATCTCGATATTGCACCCTCTCATCTTGACCGTTTCTATTTTCTTGTTTTTGCTTTTGTTTTCAATGGCCAGTGTGTACATTTGTTGTACTGTCTTTTCACTCAGCATTTCTACTTCTGTCCTGATTGGCCTGATTGATACTTTGTTATAGTCTTTTTTGGTTTGTAGAGTTTTCTATTTTTGGAAGAGTTCTTTTCTCTGCGATTCTTTTTCTAGTTGGAGTCTGATGCTCCTTGGCCTATCTAGGTTTTTTTCTTTTGCTCTGTGGGGATACCTCTTCCGGCTTCTCGTTTTGGCTTTTGCCTTCTGTCTGATCCATGTCTGCCTCACCTTTTTTCAGTGTTTTGTCTTTTTGTTTTTGTTTCTTCCCTAGACGGTATGCTTTAGTCACTACCATCCATCCAAAGTTGCAGTCCGCTTTGCTCAGTATGTCTGTGATTGTTTTCTCCATGTTATCGGCCTCTTTTTCAGGATACCGTGCATGACAATGCTGAGCTTTTTGTTTTTGTCTTTTTGTGTTTGTTTTGGTTTTGGGGCCGGGTCGGTGGGCGTTTTGTTTATTTCACTGGGTGTTTTCCTTGCATTGTTGGTGGTTTTGTTGGCATTGGTGTTGTTTTCTTTTGTTTTGAGTTGTTCATACTCTGCTTTGTACAATGAACACTCTATTTGTACAGTGCTATATGCCATTTGGAGTGCCTGTAGCCTGCTCTCATATTTATTGTCATCGTCATTGCCGTTTGTTTTCATTTTGTTCTTTCTGTTTCTGTTTCCGGTTGCGCCCATGTCTTTTCCTGTGTTGTTTTCGTCCTCATTTTTTTGGCTTTCTCGTGTGAGTTCCTATTTTACTGTCTGAATAATCAGTCTCACTATATCCTTCATCCTTAGCTGCTGACTTACGTTTACTGCTGTTTTCATGACGTATTCAGGGTTTTGGTCATTTCCCACATTTTATGAATGAAAGAAAATGTTGTGGCTGGAAGCACATTTCATGATTCTTTATTCATGCATGGTATTTTGTACTTGTGCTTTGCCACCTGTTATTAGTGGTACAGATACCAACACACTCAAGCATTTCTAAATTGAAAGCAACTGATGCCCATTAAAAGAACAGAAAATTATTACATTTGTTGGCAAGGTGAATTAAATTTCAATTGTTTTTTCCCTCATTCCATTGCTCCTCACTATGTCCACATAATGTTCAGAGCCCTACTTCGTAGTGACACATACAACTTTTACCATTTCACTCTGCTGGGGTTCGAATCACATGAGGTGATGGGTGGGTGCTCACCAGTAGCTGTATGGCCCCATGGCCACCACCAACCTTGACCTGGGTGGTGACCCCTACCCCAGCAGAAGGGCTAGGCCCTGAGTCCAATCACACCCAGACCTACCAGCACCACCATGTCTATTTACATCCCACTCAGGCACCACCGACCCATATATATATATATGTGCACCTGGCTAAGCACACTGATCAGTAATTGTATTCTTGGAGTAGACCTTTATTCGTAAATATAAAAGTTATATATATATAAATGTAAGAATTGCACGGCAACACAGTATTGGTGGGTACATTATTTATTTACAGGAAGTGAGAATAGTAGAGAACAGTAATGCACCTGGCTGGGCCTCAAATGCCCTACCTAAATGGATAAGAAAAAGTTTTGAAAGCAAGTGTGGAGGCTCTGGCTGCCAGGGACAGACTGAGCCAACATAAACAACAGGTGTAGGGAGGCTCCTGCCCCACCTGGTGGTCGTGCATGGCACTATCCTGTGAGCCCCCCAGGAGCCCCCTGGGTGGCAGCACTGTGCAATTCGGTTACATCCACATATACGTTGTATATACGTGGGTGTAAGAATTGCACGGCAACACAGTATTGGTGGGTACATTATTTATTTACAGGAAGTGAGAATAGTAGAGAACAGTAATGCACCTGGCTGGGCCTCAAATGCCAAAGTCAGAGACACACCAGACAGGAGAAAATAAAGAAATTAAATCAAGACGGAAGGAGCTGTGGCGACCTTGATGTCCGCAACGATCCGGTCGGCCAGAGGAGGAGCAATGTATCTATAGACGCAGTCCGAGGACCAGTCACCGCGAACCTCGATCTCATCAATGGAGGCCCCTTGTAGGGCGAGGAAGGTACACCCACCCCAGCGGAGCGAGTGGCAGGAGAATGAGGAGGCGTCTAGTCCGGCCTCTTCCGAGAAATATTTTTATGGTTGCCTGGAGGGTAACATAATCTAAAGGTCTGTAACCCCCGCAAGCAGAGGGAATTTGGAAGCAGAGGCATCTTGGGTTACTTTAGCAGGTTAGAGCTGCAAGATAGAGTTAGTTGCTAAATAATTGGGCACAACAGAGACGGCTGGCAGGATCGGTGCGAACAATGCGGTGCTTGCTTAGAACATCTTGCCACCTGCTCAGAGCGTCACAGATAGTGTTGTCTCCGCTCCTAATGTAAACAGACTTCACATCGAAGTTAAAGGTAACTGAAGTCCAGAAGAGCTCCTTAACCCAGCCCATGATGGTTTTATTAATGCAGCGGCCGGTGGCAAGTGCAGCACGAACCGTAATGTTGTCAGTCACGAACACAACACTTTTGTCCTGCCAAAGATGGCCTCAGCGGCGGGCAGCGGCGATGACAGCCCACATCTCTTTCTGGTTAATGTGGGTTTCGGGCCCAACCCCAGTCACATCGGCATGATGGTGGCCGACCTCAGAGGCCAGGTCACGCTCGTTTGCATGAAAACAGCCGACCAACCAGTCGTCCGAGTGGGTCGCTCCGAAGCCCCAATCAGAGGCGTCACTGTAGACCGAAACGACAGCTGCGTGGGGGCCAAGAATTTGTGCGTAGCCGTTGAAAGTATCAACGTAATCAAGCAGCCACTTGAGCTCTGACCTGAATTCCTCATTAAGGCAGAACATGTAGTATGGTTTACGCAGCTGACGAATCGCTTCGTAGACCATGGTCGAAAAGGAGCGGCCCCCCCGGACGACAGTAGCGCAATGGGCTAAGCGGCCACCTAACCTCTCTAGGTCTTTACGTGAGGCCTTTCGCTTGCCGAGGAACCCTGATAGTACACATTTAAGTTTAATGATCTTATCTCGGGGCAGGCGGAGCTGGAGAAGGACACTGTCGACTTCGATACCGAGAAATCCTGCACACTGGGCAGGCGCGCGGAGTTTGGGGTAGCTTAAGTAGAACCCCATCCTGCGAAGGACGGCAGCAATTTTTTGCTGATTAATTGCGCAATCCTCGAACGAGGAGCCTAGAACGGCAAAGTCGTCCAGGTAGTTCACACATCTGGTGACTCCGTCGCGCCTGCCACAGCGAGCAACGAAATCCGATATGCGGTTGAAAATGTAGGGACTAGAGGAGAGGCCCATACATAGTCGGTTGTCAAAGAAAATTTCTGGCCCACCCCCAGTGCCGAAGTCCCACCTGATAGCCTGGAAAGGACGGTCCGTGGGATGGATGTTGATGGCCCTATAGGCATCCTTAATGTCTATAGTGGCTATGAAGTCTCTGCAAAGGAGCTGGTCAACTAAGTCGCCAATGCCCTGGTAGCAAAAGGAATGCGACACCTCGTCGACAAAACTGTTCACCGAGCAGTCGCTGGGCTTACTGCAGTCGACAATGGTGCGCATTCCATCGCCGCCTGACTTGGGGACAGCAAAGACATTGTGGGTGCAGATAGGGGCTGAGTCGGCCCGACTAATATAACCACAGCTGAGCTCAGAGTTGAGCTTACTATTGATAACAATTTTGTCGGCACCATCCCGGGTAGGCCGAGAGGGGGCCGAGTAGCTGGCGGTGCAACTGGGGTTGATGACTTTGAACCCAAAGAGGGAGCCGTGCAGTATGAACTCCCAGTCATCAATGACAAAACCGCGAAAGAAGCATTCGCATATGACGTGACAGGGTTTAAATTGAGCCCTGCTGGGGCCTATGTAATGCACACATGTACAGGTGGTATTCTCACAGGCAAGGGAAACAGTTAACGCGGTGGGTTCGCTAAAAGAGCCAAGTTTATCAAAGGCAGTTACGTAGATACTACCCTCCACCCAGGACAATGTTAGCCAACTGCAGTCAATTAGAGGGCAGTGCGGCATACCACCAATAGGGGGCACGTCAATGTTCACATTACAATGGGCGGCCAAATCGAGGGGGCCAACAGATTTAAGTAAATGGTCGTGAACTACATCACGAGGAACAGGTTCACATGGGGGAACATGTTCAAGCACAGGGCCCGAGGTCACACACACGGGAGAAATTAATGGCAGGTTGTCGGAAATGGTAACCGGCGTCGGGGAGGCAGCACAATCTGCCAGAACACTAGGATCAAACCCAACAATGGTATGACGATCCCCTGAACACAATTTCAGGACGCGCCGCACCGGACCGCCGACAAACCCCTAGTCCTTCGAGCACTGGCTCCTTATGTGTGCTTTACTACCGCACCTGGAGCACCAGTGGCCGTAACTACAGGTGCGGTCGTCCCTGCTGCAGCCCCCGTCCTTATTGAATGAGAAGCAAGGCTTCTTCCCATCCCTGACATACAGCTGCCTCGGCCTACCCCGGTTACCACTGCTCGAGTGACCAACTCCCCCCCCCACCCTGCTTTTTCATATGCCCGAAGGCATAGTATTTCAGGGCAAGTTCGGGATTGCCCGCGGAGAAGGCCGCGTAACCCTCAGAGATGGCGAGCTTGTGGATGGCACGGTCATAGTTCACGTGCGTGTTTTCCTGGAAGGTCCCAGACTTGGCCTTGCCTGCGATGTATCCAAGGTGTTGGAGGATGCGCAAGAGCTTACCGCCGTCAGTCACCTTAGAGGCTACCACCGAGTTTACGGTTGCCTCTATCAGCTCGAAGGGCGACAACTTCTTAACGTCCCTCCCATCCTCCGCGTGCCTACGCAGCGACCACTTGCTTTTGGCCTTCCTCTCTCTGCTGGCAGAGCGGTCATCTGATGAGGAAGAACTCGAAGCACAATGTCGATGATGACATCTCCTACGATGGGAGGACGAAGATCGTCTTTGTGTCACGCTGCGGCCTCGCGAATGCGAGCTGTCGTGGTGGCCGCTGGATAGTCCCGTCGTCCCGTCCCGTTGGATTTCTTCGGATTGTTTCGAAGTTCGTGCAGAGAGCCGAGCGACATCGTCGAGTAGGTCTTGTTCCTCCCTTTCGAGTTCGGCTAGACGCTTCCGCTTTCGCAGCTTAGCGATTCGGGCTACGATCTCCCATTCGTCGTCTTCGCTGTCGTCCTCTTCGGGCCGGGCGACCTGGTCGATCACGACTTCGTGCTTGGACTATAACGATTTTCCTCCCTCGGCCATCTTGTCGGCTTTCGAGGTCGAACGGGTCGTCCGTTTCGTCGAAACACGATGCCTGCAGCCGTCGTTTACTGGCTCCTGGTGGACGACACTACAGAACGCGCAGTACTCCTTTGGCATTGTATGTGTGGAAACGGCAGAGCTTACCGTATCGACAGGTCGCCGTACGGCCGGCCGTATCGACAGTGACGATTCTCGACATTAATAGAAATATGTCGATTATTCAGAATATAATGGTTATTGGCTGTATGGAAATAGCGCCGTAGTTGTGCCATAGTAGCACTAATACGTGCGGATACGGCAGAGATTACCGTATCGACAGGTCGCCGTACAGCCGGCCGTATCAACAGTATCGATATTCGACATTAATCGAAATATGTCGATTATTCCAAGAAAAACAAGTAGAAATCACAGCTGAGGTCCCTGCTGAATATGTCGTCTGTGTAGATTGAAGTAGGCAGCCGTAGAGTGATCCGTATAGTGAACCGTAAAGGTAGTCCGTAGGAAACCGTAGACACCGGTAACAGGTCTGCAGCCGTCGTTTACTGGCTCTTGATGGACGATACTACAAAATGCGCAGTACTCCTTTGGCATTGTCAGTGCGGATACGGCACAGATTACCGTATCGACAGATCGCCGTACGGCCAGCCGTATCGACAGTAACAAATTTCGACATTAATCGAAATATGTAGATTATTCATAGAAAAAACAGTAGTAGTCCTTGCAGGTATCCCTGCTGTAGGTGAGTAGCGCCGTAGTTGTGCCGTAGTCGTGCATCGTTTACCGTAGCCTCGAACACACAAACGGATAGAGCAGCCGTTAGGACTTTCCCGCCGAAATGTTTTGAATCAACCTAACCGAATCGATAGCTCGCTCAGAAGCTCCGATTATCGTATCGACAGGCGGATTACCGTGTCGACAGTACGTTGTTGATATTACTAGGGTGTTGATATTAACCGTATAGCCGCCTTGACCATTAAGACAGGCTGTTAGGACGAACCGTTAACTGCTGATATGAACCGTATCGACAAAAGTTAGTTTTAGCTCACAGTTTGTAGATCGGTCGTCTGTGTAGATTGAAGTAGGCAGCCGTAAGTTTTGAAAGCCTCCACACTTTGAAAGCAAGTGTGGAGGCTCTGGCTGCCAGGGACAGACCGAGCCAACATAAACAACAGGTGTAGGGAGGCTCCTGCCCCACCTGGTGGTCGTGCATGGCACTATACTGTGAGCCCCCCAGCACTGTGCAATTCGGTTACATCCACATATACGTTGTATATACGTGGGTATATAATAGTAACTTTAAAATATTTAAATATTTTAAGAAGAGGGTAAAAAGAGGAGCACCAGGTGGTGCATACCATGTTCCAATAGTTCCCAGCTCTCCCATGGTACCAACTTGTGCAGCCATATGTAAGAACCACCCTGGTCTCTACACACTGTGATATATGCGTAATAGACGTCTAGACCTGTGGTTAATATATGTTAACGATATGCAGAGTTGGGGACAAAGAGATCTGCAAATGAGATGACGTCATGGAAAGTTTAGCCGGCGGGTCAAGCATGCCCTACGCCATGAATAAACCATTCAGTAACCAGAAGTCAAAGTGTTCAGACGTTGTACTTTCACATGGTGTCAGATGAGGAAGGATGCCGCCCGCAAATACTTTGCCGGGATTGCGGCCGCCTGGTCAGCTTGTCCTCAGCAACAACGCACGATCGAACTGGAAAACATGGATCAGAGCATATGATATATACGCTACGGCGGCAGGCGGCATATTGAAAGGAGAACGAGTGCAATGCTGCATCTTCTTACACGTTGCTGGCGAGGAAGCGCAAAAGGTATTTGCCAATATGACTTTTGCTCTCGCCGATCAAGACAAGATCAAACCGTTAACTGAAGCATTTCAAGTTTATTGTGTCGGTAAAAGCAGTATAATTATCACACGATACAGATTCAATTCGCATAATCAAGCGTCAGAAAATATGGCGACGTACATCACAGCGTTAAGGGACAAAGTCAAAGACTGTGAATATGGAGCGGTGGAGGAGTCGCTTTTGCGCCATCGAATTGTGGCTGGCGTAAGAAATGTGAATTTGCGGAACAAATTGCTTCAAACTACTGAGTTAACGTTGACAAAGTGCATAAGTATGTGTGAAATGAGTGAATTCAGTTCAGATCTGTTGGAGGACACCAAATCAGACGTGGAAAGTAAAGACATAGATTTCATTCGGAATTATGCTAATGTGCGTACCGGTGCACCGGCGGTCCGGTCAGCGGCGACGCCATCTTGGAAATCGCCATCTTGGATTACCGGCGGCGCCGGTGCAGGAGATTTCAAGAACCGCTGCCAGAACTGTGGTTATGAGCACCGCCGGGGAGTCTGCCCAGCGAAAGGGAAGGTATGCATCGCCTGCAAGAAGATCGGGCACTTCGGGAAGGTCTGTAGGAGCAGGCTCGGGAGAGTCAACGAGCTTCACGTCGAAGCGCCTGACCCTCACAATGCTGAGCAAGACCCGGATCTGGCGGAAGTCAATGTACTGGCAACGGATCTGTTTGTGGGCGCAGTCGATCGTGGTGCTGGTCGAGATGCCGAGCTGTGGCACGCAATCGTTCGGGTGAACAGTTCTCCTGTCAAGTTCAAGCTTGACACTGGATCGGAGGCAAACGTGCTTCCGAGGTTCTTCTTCGACCGAGTCGCTCCGGGGAGGCTGACGAACACCAGATGTTCGTTGGTGACGTTCTCCGGTCACCGGATCACGCCGGATGGGGAGGCACTGCTTGATGTCAACGACAGTGTGCTTCGGTTCCAGGTGGTGCTGGAGTGCCAGCCCATCCTGGGCAAGCAAGCTTGTGTGACGTTGAACCTGCTGGCACGCGTGGATGAGGTGCACAGGGCCATACCGACGAACATTGACACACCGACGAACATTGCCAAACCGACGAACATGGCCAAACCAATGAACATTGCCACACCGACGAACAGTTCCAGCGCAGGGGCAGAGAAGCTGGTAAGCAAATACAAAGACGTATTTCAGGGTTTGGGGTTGATAAAAGCAAAGGCTATCATTCATGTCGATAAGTCTATTCAACCTGTCATAGATCCGCCAAGACGGATTCCGTTTGCAATTCAGAGTAAGGTATGCAGTGAGCTTGATTGGATGGTAGAGTTAGGTGTTATAGTGGAGCAGGATGAACCTACCGAGTGGGTTAATTCTATCACGATCGTAAAAAAAACAAATAAAATTAGAATCTGTCTGGATCCAACTAAGTTAAACAAAGCGATAAAAAGAGGGCCGTTCCCAACCAAATCTATTGATGAGATTATTGCCAAAAACAGCTGATGCTAAGTATTTTTCAGTTTTGGATGCGAAGACAGGTTATTGGCAGATAGAATTGGATGAGGAAAGTTCACGTTTGTGCACATTCAATACTCCGTGGGGCCGATACAGGTACACACGCTTGCCTTTTGGCATCAAAACGGCGGGCGACATTTTTATTCAGGAAATGCACCGTGTCATGGGCGACATACCCGGTATCGGGATAGTCACGGACGATATTTTGGTATATGGGTCAACGGTTCAGGAACATAACGAGCGGCTCCGAGCTGTTTTGGACCGAGCTAGGTCGGTTAATCTTAAATTAAATGATGCTAAATCGTTGCTATGTAAAACTACAGTAAAGTATGTAGGTCATCAACTTACCCAGCAGGGTGTAAAGCCTGATCCAGACAGAATACAAGCAATTGTAGACATGCCAGAGCCGCGTGACAAACAAAGCGTCCAAAGGTTCCCGGGCATGGTTGGTTATGTGCACAAGTTCATACCCAACATGTCCGAGATAGCTAAACCACTATGCACGCTCCTAGCCAAGGACGTGGCGTGGCACTGGCAAGTCGATCAACAATGTGCGTTCGATAAATTGAAAGAGAAGTTAAGAACTGCTCCTGTATTGACATTACAATGTTAAGAAGCCTATTGTAATTCAGGTAGATGCTTGTCAGTCAGGTTTGGGAGCCGTGTTGATGCAAGATGGTAAGCCAATCGCACTCGCATCTCGTGCGCTTAATGCAGCGCAGTGTGGATATGCCACTATTGAAAAAGAAATGCTCGCCATATGTTTCGGATGCCAACGGTTTCATGAGTATATATTTGGAAAGGAAGTTCAAATTCAGACAGACCACAAGCCGTTGGTAGCCATAATGCAAAAACCAATACACAAGCTGTCGGCTAAAATGCAAAGAATGCGAATGCGATTGCAGAACTACAATATTCAGTTATGTCATGTGAAGGGCTCTTTGATGTTTTTTGCAGACACGTTGTCCAGGGCGCATACCGCCAAAGTAGGTCAGGATAGCCTGTTCGATGACACGTTCTGCGTTGCTGCAGTGGACGTGCAGTCGTCGAGTCTGTTGAGTAGAATTGTAACTGAGTATGAAAAAGATGTATCTATGTCTATGTTGATCTCACGCATTGAAGATGGGTGGGACACTACACGTATACAGACACCACCGTGTCTAAGACAGTGCATTCCGTACAAGCATGAGTTGACAGTTGAGAATAATCTTGTGATGAACGGCAATCGGGTGGTGGTTCCTCCAGCTCTTCGTGGTGAAATGATAGAGGCGTTGCATGAGACGCATTTGGGGGTGACTAAGTCCAAGCAGTTGGCGCGGGACTGTATGTTTTGGCCAAATATTAACAAGCAGATCGAAGATAAAGTCAGTCGGTGTGATACTTGTCAAAACAACCGAAAAAATTTGCATAACGAACCATTGATAAATCACCCGATCGCCTGTCAACCATACGACAAAGTGGGGGCCGATTTATTTGAGTTAAATCATAAGAATTACCTGATAACTGTAGATTACTACACCAAGTTTCCAGAGGTAACGCTTTTGGGCGATACGTCGTCTGTCACGGTCATTGAAGCGTTAAAAGACAACTTTGCAAGGCATGGTATTCCTAGTCAGGTAGTGTCGGATAACGGTCCACAGTTCAAGAGCCACGAGTACAGGGAGTTTGCATTGCATTACGGTTTCAAGGCCGTGTATTCCAGTCCACAGTATCCACGTAGCAATGGTCAGGTTGAACGGTTCGTTCAAACAGTGAAGGACATGTTAAAGAAGTGTGAGAAAACTGGGGCTGATTTTCAGTTAGCATTGCTGAATTATCGCAATACTCCGTTGCCTGTCCTGAACGTATTTCCAGCGCAATTGCTCATGAGCAGAAGGTTGAGAGGCAAAGGGTATTTTGGTGCCTGAAATGCAGGATCCTAAGAGAAGGCAAACAGCTCAGCGGCAGGGCAGTCAGAAAGTGTTTCATGGCCGGAAGTGCGGTAAGGCGCACAAGCCCATGAAAGTTGGAGATAAGATAAAGTACAAAAATAATGCTGGGGAGTGGAAAAGAGGTGTGATATTGGGACGGACTGGGGTGTCCGGGAGAGAGTATCAGATTTTAAATGAGTCAGGTAACATGTTATATCGTAATCGAGTACAAATCATTAGAGCGCCAGTGGAGGGGCGACCCGAGTTGGTTGTGCAGACGCAATCTGGGTCAGCGTCAGCGACGCAATCTGGGTCAGCGTCAATGCCGAATGTAAACAGTAGGGTTAATCAAAGTAGGTCAGGTCGGCTGATAAGGCCGGCGAGCAGGTTAGATCTATAGTAGGTCAGTGTGCTCCCGACTGTTGTAGGGTTAACATGTGCATGTACAGTTAAGTTTATTTCAGCGTTTGTGTTTTACTGTGTTATGTATGGACAATATGAGATATCAGGCAATACGGCCGGACTTTGAGGACTCAAGTGCATTGTGCACTAGGACATTTGCAAGTTAAGTGTGCATATATGTTGATATTGTATATTGTATATTTCTTCATTGTTATTTTGTAACATTTCATGTTTCAGAAATACTTTGAGGGGGGGATGTGATATATGCGTAATAGACATCTAGACCTGTGGTTAATATATGTTAACGATATGCAGAGTTGGGGACAAAGAGATATGCAAATGAGATGACGTCATGGAAAGTTTAGCCGGCGGGTCAAGCGTGCCCTACGCCGTGAATAAACCATTCAGTAACCAGAAGTCAAAGTGTTCAGACGTTGTACTTTCACACACACTGCTGTCTTTTCCGGCTTAACCTTAGGCTTATGGAAAATTACGATCCAAGCACTCTCAATATGTGTATTTGTTTTTTTTATAAACATACCAAAAGATGCAATTTTGTTCGGGAAACATTTGTCAGAGTGTAGTGTACATCCTGGTGGTGACCCCAGCACTCTCCCTACACATTCTTGGTTATCTAACCATACAAAAAGATGTTCAGTTGTACTGAAGAGCATGTTTTGGGATACCGTTCCCATGTCTGTGGCCAATACCACTCAGCTTTATTGTCACTTTGTGAATGAAAGACCCATCCATGCATGAAATTGGTAGGTTGAAGAAAAGTCACTCATATCACATATAAAGCATCTTAGATATTAAAGTATTTGCTTCTCTAGCAAAGGAAATAACGCAAAAGAACAGTGCAATAATATAGGAAGGGGTAGATCAAAGATTCACCCGGTACTTGTAGTACATGGGTGAACGACAATGTAGTCTAAATACGGGCGAAAATAGCTTTAGTATGGAACAGGGAGTAGAATGCCTGCCTCCAGTATCAAATGGATACTTATATCGGCACAGAGTTGGTGAAATGGGAGAGAATGCAAAAAGACAAGATGGCGGCCGTAGAACGCCGTCGATTTCACTTTTAAATCTTATTAAACTAGATATTATATTTTTCAACTCAAAGGTAGCGGGCTAATAATAAGACATATGTAAAGAATAATTGTTGCTTCTTACATTGTGAAATTAGGCTCTCATTTCATTGACCCGCATTTTCGACCGTTTTTATATAGGGTTGGAATTCACCCGTGTACTGAGTACCGGGTGAATCCTTTATCTAAGGAAGGGGATGCTGCTGTGAAATATGCCATTAATATAACTAATTCAAAAGTAGCATGTACCTGAGCAGCACTATGTAAAGTCATAGCTGTAAATGTGAAATATGCATACTATATCTGCCGATCAATTAAAGTTAGTTCATTAGGTACTGTACTGTAGGTTGGAAATATCTATTCAAGGATCAACTGATATGCTGTTAATGCCTGCTACTAACAGAACTTTGACAAACCCAATGCAGTTACAGGATTCCAGCGGCATTCAGTAGACTGTCTGGGAAGTGATTTTGACCAACATGTCACATCTACCGCTGAAGAATGTGGAGCATATTGCAAAGCCAATGCCTCGTGTGAAGTATTTGTCTATGTACCTACTTTGCTTGACATAAATAACTGCTACTTGAAGAAGAGGAAGTGCCTGAGGATAGAAATAGTTCACCGTCCTAAGACATACACCTTTAACTTAAGTATGTATTTTCTTACAGGGATAGTATGGGGAGTATAATTATACAATTGAATAATTTGGGTAAGGTATTTGGTTGTTTGGAACAACTCAAAATATGGTTGGCATATAGGCTTGTAACTTTAAACATTTCCCCTAAGGATAGCTACGTATATATACATAGTGTATAATACATAGATCAGAACAAAAATCCTAACAATCCTAACAATAACTATACAATGAATGACTACACAATGAATCAAGTCAATAACACAGCAGAATTCTGACTTGTTTACTATTACAGTTGAAGTACCAGGCTATGATTGCAAGCAAGGTAGCTGCCCTGTTGGCGGTGGTACTGAACACTCAGTGGATTTGAGAGATTGCTCTGCCCTATGCACAAATGATGTCGCATGTGTCGGAATCTCTATCTCAGTGACACAGGTATTAGTACATGGCATACACACCAATAAGCACAGTGTTATCGTGAAGATGGCACATTCTTTACATGATGCGGTAATTTCCCTTTCTCACCTCAGGCTGTGTCAGCTAGCTGCCAACAGTGAAGGCTCATAAACTCCTCAGATACTGTTTACAACCAACTTGACAGCCATGTAATGAAGTCAAACTAGAGCAAAGTCACTTTTCACCTCCTGTAAAGTGACAACTACATGGAATGGTCAAGGCTGATACTTGTCGCTAGGTTGGTTACGTGTATGGAAACAACCAACCTTGCATGATAATCATATTCTTCGAGGTAACTATAATGAACTTGATGACTATTTACAGCAATAGATACCCTCTATTTTAAACTGACAAATTCCAAATTGTTTCTGAACACAGGGAGATGCTAAGCGATGTATCCTTCATAGGACCTCCTGCTGGCCAAATCAAGTGAATGAAACAGACTTGGGAACACATTTCTGCATTAGAGGTAACTCTTTTATGTTTGTATGGTGCAAACCATGCCAAATACACACAATAGCCGTGTTTACATGGGCAATTGTGAAGCGAATTAGGCAAATCGATTTATATGAAGCGATATAGTGGCACGTTTACAGGACAAATTTGAAACTGTG
This sequence comes from Branchipolynoe longqiensis, assembly GCA_030323885.1. Lineage (NCBI taxonomy): Eukaryota > Metazoa > Annelida > Polychaeta > Phyllodocida > Polynoidae > Branchipolynoe > Branchipolynoe longqiensis. The sequence goes on from CM059200.1 coordinate 38,127,016, forward strand.
TCTGCGACCGGGAACCAGCAGCCTTAGTGGTGAGCCTGTAGCCGGCGAGCACCGCTATTTGACACTATCAGCGCCCGGGGACCAGCAGCCTTAGTGGTGAGCCTGTAGCCGGCGAGCACTGCTATTTGTTTAGTTTACATTCGTCGATTCGCAATATGAATAACGACGCCGATGTAGCGGCTACATTAATATCGCTTGGAATTTAGGGTTAATTTAATTAAATTTCATTATTTGAGTATGTAATTCTGTTAAATATGATCGCATTCAATAGATTTCAGCCTAATCGGTCCCTAACACTGCCGGGTACCAGTGTATAGTTACAGCTGAGCCTGTAGCTGGCGAGCACCGCTATTTTACACTATCGCCGCCCGGGAACCAGCTGTATCGCTTCATCTATACTACCTCCCAAGGTGGTTTACATCTACCGATTTATATGAATCGATTCATCCCTAAAACGCCACAGTGTCGTGTTTACACGGCAAATGTAAATCGATCTAGGCAAGTGGTTTTATATGAAGCGTTTTAACTCACCCGCATAAACACGGCTATAGACCAAAGTATAGGTCAACATAAATACAGTACCTATTGAGCTAACTTCACATTATTTCATTATTACCAAAAAGTAAATTCTAATATATCAAAGTCAAAATATGGCCACAAATCAGTTCTTTTATGTTATTATTGTCATTTAGTTTCCTGTCAATATTCATCCGTAGATATCTGTATTTGTTCTGTTAATCGAGAACTGTTTATTCCAATCTTATTGACTCCTCCTTGTCACGGTTATTTTCTCACTATCAAGCACTAGGACCTTTGACTTCTTGTGGTTTACGGAAATCTAGTTTGAGTTATACCAATTATCCAAAGCGACTAGTTTCTCATTTATCTTATCTCTGTTCTTTTTCTTGTTGGTGCTTATCAGGTAGGGGCCATGACTAGGAATTCAATATGTCTTGGTCTCTCAAGGCATATTGAAAAACCAAGACAGTTTACATATAGAAACAAATAGAGGTGAGCTGTCACAGTCTGCAACTACTTTAATATTGACGATGGAAGTCAGGTCGGGTGAAGTCGGGTCAGGTGAAGTCGGGTCGGGTGAAGTCGGGTCGGGTGAAGTCGGGTCGGGGGAAGTCGGGTCGGGGGAAGTCGGGTCGGGTGAAGTCGGGTGTATATCCATATATATATACGTGTATATACATATATATATATATATATGTGTATATATATATATATATATATATATATATATGTACACGTGTATATACATATATACACACATATATGCATACGTATCCACGTATATACGTGTATCACAGTATGTACTATATAAATTACTATGTCGATATAAATAATGGCAGCCCCTTAAATGTTTCTCTCTAACCATCTTATCTTCCATGTTATTTGCTGCGGAGTGTGGATTGTAGTCAGCCTAAGGGCAGGTCGGTGAATGACTGCACCGACCAAGTGGCCAACTGTCACTCTTCTCACTTTCAAAACTTTTTTTATTATTTTGGTAGGGCATATGTTCTCCTGTCAGAGAATAAACTCAACCCAAACCAAGTCCGGGTCTTTCCTTCTCATTTCCGAATGAACTATTTATTTGTATATCAGTATGCATATATATGTGTGTGTGCATATATATATACACATATATCTTGCATCTGTTAATCTAGCAAATATTTATTCACCTCATTCATACCTCTCTGTATGTCATCTGGTAGATTGGATATTGTTGTTGTGGAGAATCACGTTCTGGACCTTCCCTGTTGGTCATTTAGGAATTCCTCACTATATAGATGTTTCACTATTCCCTGGTGCAGTAATTTCTCTATCAGTTTGCCTACTGCAGGATATTCTTAAAGTCACAGGTAATATTACATGGATACTGCTTTCTGTTTTCACTGAAACAGAAAACTTCTTTGGATGCCTCATTGTTACTGCGGATAGAGAGGAATGCCTGAATGAAACAACCAGTGCTGAGGACTGCATGTCATTAGGATGCTGCTTTGAAGCATCATCAACACCGGCATGTTACTTACCATCAGTGGATAAACAAGGTAGGAAAGGATGCTACATTCACAGCCAGCATTTATCCAGGAAATACTTCCTAAGTTTGAATAAACACAGAAAAATGAGTGTATTTGACAGAATGTTGTGTGCAGTAAGCATCAAATGTATGTATGTGTATATACCTATGTACATGTATATGTATTTATTTGTATATATATGCATATATACATAGAAATAAATATATTTTTTACATATACATCAGTTTGGTAGTACAAGAGTATCAGGCATACAGATGTCTAGAAAGGTAGACTTACTTTAAACGACCTGTGAAGAAATCAGATGAATGCAACACATTTTAACAAATTTTCTAATTATTTCACCTTGAACTTTCTTATGTAGCAAGAAGCTTCCAGCGACATTCTGGAGATTGCTCTATCAAACATGTGATACATTCCCAGCCTGCTACCCTTGAAGAGTGTTCAACACTGTGCGTAGCAAATACATTATGTAATGCGTTCCTCTATCGACCTACAATGGCTGTCAACTGCTACCTGAAGGATAGGAAATGCCTAATGTCAGAAATACTGACTGATTATCTGCGATTCACCTTCGATTTGAGTATGTAATATTTTTAGATGATGTTTAATTGTGATTCATTCAATAAATGAAAGCAGGATAGAAACATTCTAATAAACAAATTCCACCTTCACTTCCCTATTCTCCCGTTAGTCCTTTGATTCACCAACGACAACCTAAGCAAATACATGTTTTATACATGTTTTTATAATGAGTCATGCTTGGTTACCAACAAAGATCTAACTCCAGGCAAGATATAGCTGAAAATAGATTGCTCTTCAGAAATCTAGAATGATTTAAATCTTAACAGCCAAATATGTCAATAAGAACTTTGTAAAAAGGACTTGAATTCAATTACAAGTATCCCACATGCATGTTCTATTCTTATTTCACACAAGCATAACTTGAATAACACACAAAAAACAATGAGAAAACAGACCATTAATATGTGATATTGACTTCCTGGCGAGCAAAATCAAAACCGGTACCAGCTATAGTAGTGACTCTTACTCCAGATCAAAGTCTAGAATTCTAGATCTACTTTTAAGATGTAAAATGTGTGGACAGAAACATAATATAAAACATAGGACTTTTCAATCTGAGACTGAATGGACTTCTGTGTTTCTAATATATTTAGCAGTATTTTGTGTCTAGCTTTAAACGATTTGGATGAATAAAAGATTTTCTTGAAAATCCAAGGGAAAGAGTGTTATTTCCTAGAATACAATGCCATAATATGGTACTCCTAGCAGCTTAATCGATCTACAGCAATGAATAAATGCTAACTTTTCTCTCTTTTATTTCAGTTGAACTACGAGGTTATGTATGTGACCAGGGCCGATGTTCCATTGGACGCAAAGCATCCTACTCTGTGACAACACGTGAATGCTATGATCTGTGCAACCAAGACACCTCCTGTAAAGGAATCACCCTCGCCATATCCGAGGTAAGATTACATTACATAACAATTATTATGTGGGAGTGGTGTGAATAATGGAGGCCTATTATTGTACATATTGTTCATATTATCCGTGACATGGGTAATTTGCAGCAGGGCCTCAGCGGCCTGACTATCCATAGACTCAACATTGCCGACCTTGGCGTCACCTATGGTGAAAGAACTGAACTATGAAGCCATATCCTATATCACCGGAGCAACGGCCGCACCACGTCGGTGCCTCCACCTAGCGGATACTTGGACAACTGCCACAGAATGACATTTCCCGCTAAGTGACCGTGGCTCGCCGCTTGCTCACAACGCTCTCAACCATCGACCAACAGCAGAATGAAAGTCACAACAGTATTTCCTATATTTAAAAAAGAAGATAACAGTGCTTTCACTAATCATACACCGATATCACTTCTGCCACACTTAAACAAAAATATTAGAAAAACTTCAATAGTAGACTAGATTCATAAACATGATACTTTGTGTAGCACTAGTGATATAGTGATATAGTGATTGGTAGACAGGAAGTGTGAACACTTATTTGTCTCTCATTTTTGCTTGAGTGCAAGTAATTAGCAACACAAGGAATAAATTAGTAGCATGTGGTGAATAAGTGGTCAAATTTCCCTGTATCATCAGCCCATGCTTTTTCTAATCGGTTCTTGAATGAATTTATTGAGCCGGCATCTATAACATTTTGTGGGAGACTATTCCATATATTTATGATCCTGTTTGAGAAACTGTGTTGCCTTAATTTTGAAACGGCTCTGGGTTTTACTAGTTTGAGAGTATGGCCCCGGCTGCCTTCTCTTTTATTCAAGGTGAAAAATTGGTTCATATCTATTTTATCAAAACCTTTCATAATTTTAAATACTTCAATTATGTCACTTCTTTTCCTTCTGTAGGAAAGAGTAGGAAGTTTCAATTTCCTGAGCCTTTGTTCATAGGGTAAGTCCTTTATAACTGCAACTAGTTTCGTTGCACGTCTCTGAACCTTTTCGATCTCCAGAATATCTTTCCGAAAAATTGGGCTCCAAATTTGTGGACAGTATTCCAAAATTGGCCTAACAAGAGACTTAAATAGAATGAGAAAATTGTTCTTGTTGAGGCGATGGAAGGTTCTTTTAATTATTCCTACTCTCTGGTTAGCATTTGAGATGATAGTCCTCATGTGTTTCTGAAAGGAGAGTTGGGAGTCGAAGGTTACACCCAAGTCCTTTTCATAGCTATCTTGTTGCAGGACAGTGTTCTGCATAATATAGGCGTAATGAGGATTATTTTTCCCGTAATGAATAATTTTGCACTTCTTTTCATTGAAGGGCAATTGCCATTTCTCAGACCATTGTGAGAGTTTCAGAATATCCTCTTGTAAGAGATTTTTATCTCTTACGTCTTTTATTGCTCGAAAGACCTTTGTGTCACTAGCAAGCAGTATGTCATTATATCTAAACTGTCTACATCCTTGGTATTATTAGAACTGACAGAAGAAATTAATTTAACTCTAGACTTCTGCTCTCTCCTTTTTCATGTGAAACATTACTAATAGTAGGTTTGTTTGTTGACATCCCTGCACCGAATTGCTCATACAGAATCCAGCCTCAGATAAAACCTTCAAAGAACAAATATGTCTAAATTAGCAGCGAAAATTGCTAATCAGCTACACAAAATATCAAGTCCTACCAAGGAAAGATATTCAGCCGTCGATTTACTTCAAGAATAATTTGATGACTGCGGAGAAGGTCAAGGTCACAGCACCAATTCCCAGATAGCACACAGCCGTCGGGCCGACGTCGGCTGTTGGTCGCACCGTCGCGATCGACTTTCCACCGTCGGGCCGCCGTCGGGCCGCCGGTGGATTTCCGACGTTGGGAATCAATCCCTTTCCACTTTTGAGCCACCGTCGGGCCGCCGTCGGGCCGCCGGTTGATTTCCGACGTTAGGGTTCAATCCCTTTCCACTTTTGATTCACCGTCGGGCCTTCGTCGGCCCGACGGCGGTTTCCGACGTTTGGGTTCAATCCAAATTTCCACTTTTGAGCCGTCGGGCCACCGTCGGGCCGCCGGTGGTATTCCGACGTTAGGGTTCAATCCCTTTCCACTTTTGAGTCACCGTCGGGCCATCGTCGGCCCGACGGTGGTGGGCCGCCGCAGGTTTGCATTCATTTTCCACATCTGGTACACCGTCGGGCCGCCGGTGGTGTTCCGACGTTAGGGTTCAATCCCTTTCCACTTTTGATTCACCGTCGGGCCATCGTCGGCTCGACGGTGGTGGGCCGCCGCAGGTTTGCCTTCATTTTCCACGTCTGGTCCACCGTCGAGCCACCGTCGAGCCGACGGTAGTGCGCCGCGCATGCGCAGTTCTTTAAATTTGGATTCCGGCTCGAGTCGCCCGCGGACCACGTGCGATTGTTGATCAGTGTTCTTTTTCTACCAATAACTCCAGAAATACCCGGAATTTTAAGGAATCATTTAACAGGTATGTTTATTAATATGTTTAGATTATTTTGTAAAAGTTTTGTAATTTATTACGAAGTATTAGTGGAATTATTCGTGTTAATACGATTTGAATCATCCGATACGGTTTGTTTACTTCGAATCGCCATCTGACTCGAGTCGCCGGCTCGAGTTGCCAGCGCAACACGTGCGATTGTTGATCCGTGTTCTTTTTCTACCAGTAACTCCAGAAATACCAGGAATTTTGAGGAATTATTTCACAGGTTTGTTTATTAATATGTTTATATTATTTTGTAAAAGTTTTGTAATTTTGTACGAAGTATTAATGGAATTATTCGTGTTAATACGATTTGAATTACCCTGTACGGAATTTTGACGAAGGACCGCCATCTTGGTTTTTTCCGAGAAGACACTGTCACTATAGTGTCAATACGTACAGACTATATTAAATTTATATGCTATGGGTTCTCGATTTCTATTAATTTTGAATAAAAGTAATATTTTTACAGTGACAGTGTCTTCTCGGCTCGTCGGCCCGACGGCGTTTGTCGCCGTCGCCCCGACGGCGGCAGCCGCCGTCGCCCCGACGGCGTCGGGCGACGGCGGCTGCCGCCGTCGCCCCGAGGGCGGCAGCCGCCGTCGAGTCGACGGCGGATGGTTGGACAAAACAACGTCGGCCCGACGGCGTTTGTCGCCGTCGCCCCGACGGCGCAGCCGCCGTCGCCCCGACGGCGTCGGGCGACGGCGCTGCCGCCGTCGCCCCGACGGCGGCAGCCGCCGTCGGGGCGACGGCGGGAGGTTGGACAAAACAACGTCGGCCCGACGGCGTTTTCCACCGTCGGGCCGCCGGAGCGGCCGCCGTCGGGCCGCCGTCGGGCCGACGACTGTGTGCTGTCTGGGAAAGCCCCAGATGGCAGAGAGCTGAGACCAACAAAACCCGAAAAAGAGAAGAAATCAGCTGAATCAAAGAAATCTGATAAAGTCAGCACAGGTAATAAAGCAAAAACAAAAGCACAAACTATCTCTAGATCTAGATCTATAATGGATGATGTTGAAAACTCCCAGATTACCATTTCCTAAGACCCACCAACCAATGTAGACCCCATGAAATGTTCAAAATGCATGTCACTTGGATGTTCCAATCTCACTGAGTGTGAAGTATGTGCTTTTTGGTTCTGTGGGAAAGCGCATTGAAGGCAAGACGCATTGAAGGCCCTGAACGCATGCAGGGGGATCCATTGGTACTGTGATGGGTGTGAGGTCAGTGCTGTTGGAGCTGTAACCAACATGAAGTACAACCCAGATAGCACACAGCCGTCGGGGTGACGTCGGCTATTGGTCGCACCGTCGCCATCGACTTTCCACCGTCGGGCCGCCGGTGGTGGTCCGACGTTAGGGTTCAATCCCTTTCCACTTTTGAGTCACCGTCGGGCCATCGTCGGCCTGATGGTGGTGGGCCGCCGCAGGTTTGCATTCATTTTCCACGTCTGGTCCACCGTCGAGCCACCGTCGAGCCGACGGTGGTGGGCCGCGCATGCGCAGTTCTTTAAATTTGGATTCCGGCTCGAGTCACCCACGGAACACGTGCGATCATTGATCAGTGTTCTTTTTCTACCAATAACTCCAGAAATACCAGGAATTTTAAGGAATTATTTAACAGGTTTGTTTATTAATATGCTTAGATTACTTTGTAAAAGTTTTGTAATTTATTACGAAGTATTAATGGAATTATTTGTGTTAATACGATTTGAATCATCCGATACGGTTTGTTTACTTTGAATCGCCACCGGACTCGAGTCGGCAGCACAGCACGTGCGATCGTTGGACAGCGTTCTTTTTTAACAAATAACGCCAGAAATTGGAGGAATTTTAAGGAATTATTTAACAGGTTTGTTTATTAATATGTTTAGATTATTTTGTAAAAGTTTTGTAATTTATTACGATGTATTAATGGAATTATTTGTGTTAATACGATTTGAACTACCCGGTACGGAATGTTGACGAAGGACCGCCATCTTGGTTTTTCCGAGAAGACACTGTCACTATAGTGTCAATACGTACAGGTGCAAAATATTAGTTTTATTCAAAATTAATAGATATCAAGAACCCTAACCTTATAAATTTAATATAATCTTTTTGGTAACTATGTTGTCTATATGTGTACCAAGCGATTTGTTTCTACGTGGAGTGGTTGTAGAGATATTTCACTTTTTCTGTATTTAGGGATAACTATATTAATAGTATATAGACATTAGGGGTCGATGGCGTTTGTTGCCGTCGGGGCGACGGCGCCAGCCGCCATCGAGTCGACGGTGGGAGGTTGGACAAAACAACGTCGGCCCGACGGCGTTTGTCGCCTTTGGCCCGACGGCGTTTGTCGCCTTCGGCCCGACGCCGTCGGCTTGTCGGCGGTTTCCGCCGTCGGGGTGACGGCGGCAGCCGCCGTCGCCCCGACGGTGGGAGGTTGGAAAAAACAACGTCGGCCCGACGGCGGTTTCCACCGTCGGGCCGCCAGAGCGGCTGCCGTCGGGCCGACGGCTGTGTGCTATCTGGGAAGCTGGGGGAACGGTCACCCGAAGAGTTCCTGAATCAGAAAATTATAGACCAGATGGAAGTGGCATTCACTGCATTCGAGTCGAAGATTAAGAAGTTGGCCATTTCAGTCGAAGAGACCATGAAAAAGAGCTATGCTGACATAGTCAGGAAGCTTGATGAGAAGGTGGAAACACAGGTAGTGACGGGTAGACCCACAACACCAGCTGCCCAGTCGAATGGTGATGCGAATCTGCGTGAACTACAAGACCGGCAAGAAAGGCGGGAAAACCTGATCGTCTTCGGAATTCCAGAAAGTAAGTCAGACTACCAAGATTCTCGTAAGACTCATGACAAGGTCCACTTCCAGACGATTTGCCAGGATGGTCTGGATGTAGATGTTGACCTTCTACACTCTACCAGACTGGGGGCAAAGAAGTGAGAAGGCCAGGCCCGACCACTTTGAGTCAAGTTACGGGATGAGTGGATGAAGATGAACATACTGAGGAACGCGAAGAATCTGGCACGCTCCGACGACCAACTTCTCACCAAAGTGTATATCAAGAAGGACATGACATACACCAAGAGGCAAGAAGACAAGAAACTGCGAGAAGAGCTGAAAGCCCGCAGGGACGAGGCCAGACAAAGCCGAGAGGACGCCCACTGGATCATCCGCCGAGGAAGGGTGGTCAACACCACCCGACCCGGGCGACAGACCGAACTGCCCCCCAGGGACACGACCGAGCCCGTGGCCAACCTGCCGCAGTAAGAGGCCCAGGACCAACAAATGAAGAATCACACTGTACAAAATCGCACCAAAAGCACGTAAGATGTATATATACACCAACACTGACTCACTGCTTGACAAGAGATCTGAATTAGAAGTTATCATCGCTTTGACGGATGCAGACATTATAGGAGTTACCAAATTTCTCCCAAAGAATAGAGACATGTACCCTGAGGACAGTGAACTCAAGATCGATGGGTATGACCATTTCAGTAATCTGGAGAAGTGTAAGAGAGGAGTGATCAAATATGTCAGAGAAAGTCTCAAGCTGTCCCATTATCACTGCTAGAGGAGAGTAACTTTGAAGAATCAGTGTGGTGCCGAGTAAAACTAAAGAATGATGATGTGTTAACACTAGGTGTTATCTACAGATCACCGAACAGCCCACCCGAGATCCACGATCACCTCAGAAGTCTGATACATGAAGCGAACAATTTAAAATCATCCCATCTACTAATAATGGGTGACTTTAATTATTCCGATATCAACTGGAGAACGGAAACAACACCATCAGATGTTAACAATGTGGCATCAAAGTTTATGGAGTGCCTGAGAGACTGTTTTTTATACCAGCATGTAAGGGACCCAACTCACTACCGAGGTAGTCAGAAGCCTAACACATTGGACCTACTCATTACAAATGAGGAGGGCATGGGGGACAACATAGAGCTCAATGCACCAATCGGGAAAAGCCACCATGTCTGTATAAACTTTTACTTCAACTGCTATGTAGAAACACCCGCGAATCATCAAACCAAGTACATCTACCACAAAAGTGACTACATGAATATGAGAGATAAAGCGGACAGCATGTGCTGGGAAATACCACCAGATACAGACATAGAAACTACATGGAGAACAATAACCAACAACATTAAAGAGCTCATGGACCAGTTCATACCGAAAACCAGACTGACGCACAATCGGAAGAAAAGACCGCCATATATGATGGCCAAAGCTAGAGATAAAGTGAATGAGAAGAAGAACACGTTTAGGACATGGAAAAGTTCTGGAGACGGAAAGGATTACCTCACATATGCCAAGGCCAGAAATCAAGCAAAGTGGGCATGTAGACAAGCAGAAAAGGACTTCGAGAAAAGAATCGCAAGCGAGGCAAGGACAAACCCAAAAGCATTCTACACGTATGCACAATCCAAGATGAGGACTAGAGTGAGGATCATAAACCTGACCGATGATGGTGGCAACCTAGTAACAGATGACAAAGAGAAAGCCAATCTGATGAACCGGTTCTTCTCCTCGGTATTCACGGATGAAGACCTAACGAACATACCAGTGTTCGATGAAAGGAACTACGACCATCCACTGACTGACTTCCTCATCACTTCAGATATGGTGAAGAAGAAACTGGAGAAGCTCAACCTGTCAAAGTCACCAGGACCAGACGGAATGCACCCTAGAGTTCTACGAGAGCTGAAATACCAGATAGCAGAACCACTCTGCCAGGTATATAGATTGTTACTAAAACATGGGATCCTCCCGAAGGAATGGAAAATGTGTTGGGTGTCACCAATACACAAGAAAAGCAGCCGACTAAGACCATCAAACTATCGACCAGTAAGCTTGACTTCAGTAGCATGCAAAGTGATGGAGCAGATCATACGTGACATAATCATAGAACACCTGGTCAAAAATGAGCTGCTATCGTCTTGTCAACACAGGTTCATGAAAGGGAGATCATGTATCACCCAACTACTTGCAACACTGGACCACCGTCCTGATATGACCTTAGATGTTGCTAGGACATAAAACAACAACAAACAAACAAACCACTGGACAGAGATCATGGATGGTGTAGGTGACATAGATGCTGTCTACTTAGACTTCTCAAAGTGCTTTGACTCAGTCTCGCATAAGAGATTGCTAATAAAGCTGGACAAGTATGGCATCAAGGGAGAATTGTGGAAGTGGGTAGCAGACTTTCTCAGGGGCAGACACCAACAAGTATCTATCAGAGGATATTTGTCAGCCATAGCTGCAGTTCTCAGCAATATCCCACAGGGCAGCGTATTATTTGTCATTTTCGTTAACGAGATGCCTGACATGGTACACACATGCATCCAGATGTTTGCGGATGACACAAAACTATTCACGCATATCAAAGATGAGTCTGATGTAGCTAGACTGCAAGACGACCTGAATAACCTACAAACATGGGCTGATGCATGGCAGTTAAGATTTAACCCCAACAAATGCAAAGTGCTCCACCTCGGACGAAGCAATCAGAGGGCAAATTATAAAATTTCTACAGCTGCAGGGGAACAGATAGAGTTCCAGAGCACTGATCTCGAAAAAGACTTGGGGCTCTGGATAGACCCGAGCCTGACCTTCTCTATTCATTGTGAGACCCAGGCTGGGAAAGCAAATAGAACACTCAGCCTCATAAGACGTACTTACACATACCTGGATGAAGTCAGTCTGACCAAGCTATTCACATCCCTGGTGAGATGCAAGCTGGAATATGGATATCCAGCATGGGTACCAATGTACAGGAAGGACTGTGAACTTCTCGAGAGAGTACAGAGGCGCGCAACCCGCCTAGTACCAACCCTGAAGAACTTCTCTTACAAAGACCGACTATGAGCACTAAACCTGCCAAGGCTGTACTACAGAAGGGCCCGCGGAGACCTCATTGAGGTCTACAAACACCTCAGCGGAACATATACAGTCAAAAACCGGTACATCATACTTGAGCCAACACACGGTCTGATAACCAGAGGGCATAATAAGAAGATCGTCAAACCCAGGACTAACAAGTGAGTTCGTCAAAATTTCCTCACTGAAAGAGCCGGGAACACTTGGAACAGACTACCAGCTGATGTAGTGAATGCTCTCTGTGGCGGAGTGGTTAGAGTGTCTGACTTTTTTCTAGGTCAGACTCCTAATCTGAAGGTCAGTGGTTCGATTCCCCGTGCCCCCACCTCTGCCACTTTGGATTTCCACTGCTGTGTAGAACTTACAGCGTCATCAAAGGCCAGTTGCTCTCATACCATGTCTATGTGGTGTGGGAGGTTAAAAATCCCTTGGGTCGGTAAAAGTGTAGGCTCAGGCTTTCTATCGACAAACTGTCTAACTGTCTATTCAGACTTATCCATGATGGGCAGTATAAATCTTCAACAAAGCTTAAACTCTTTCAAAGGACGCCTCGATAAGTACTGGGCAAATTACCGCTACAGTCAGCGCTCGCCGCACGAAAACTATAATTTCACTAGGTCCCACTTAGACAGGCCAAACCTGCTAACAGGCATTGATGCCTAATTTCTTAATCAGAAGAGGATAAGTGATAAGTGATAAATATCAACTTGTAAGTTGTATGTATAATGAACATGTGGAAATAAATATGTTATTGTTATTATGACTAATTTTGTATGTTAGTCATAGCAAGTTGTGCAAATTATTTATTAATCTGATATGGTGTAACAAAGAATTCAATAATGATAGAAACATAAAAAGTATCTTAGTTTTCGAAAGAAAGAATGACAGTTACCTCCAGCTTTCTATCGCCTTGACAATTTGAGGCCCATCTACAATATAATACTACCACAGTAGTTTACTTGCAGACTATTTACAATGGTTTGTTGTTGTTTTACGTCCTAGCAACATCAAAGGTCATATCAGGACGTGTACTGACTTGTGACAGTGCGCACTCATGGTGACTTTATAGTGCTGTCCCACTGGGAAACCAGGCCGTCAGCACCATGACTTGGTATCCCACTCAGTCACATTATCCTGACACTGAGCACACCAGTCCTTGTCCTATCCTAATAATGCCAAGCGCCTGGCTAGGAAGCGACAAGTATACATTTTTAAGTCATTGGTTTGACTTGACCAGGGTTCAAACCCACGACCCCATGATCTACCAGCATGGGAGATGGACGCTTTAACGTATTCAGCCATCCCGTCTGGGTCCTATTTACAATGGTAATGCCTCATTTTAAAAATTGATAATTTCCACATTGTCATTTCAGGGAGATGCAAACCGTTGTACACTGCACAGCACCCCCTGCCTCAAGATGTCTGAACTAAATAGTAGTGCAGTTGGTGTTCATTTCTGCCACAAAGGTAACACATTACTTCTGCATATATATAAATATATATATATATATATATATATATATATTCTTTGAAAAGACTAAGTTTAATGTAACAACAACACAAATTATACTTTAATATTGGGTCATTGATTTATCTTTAGTGTTTAAGCGATTGGAAGATGAGGTGACACAGTGATAACCTTGCTGCAACTACCACCTGGTGGTAGCTGGGTAAACTTTCCACTTCCTCGGGCACCCATCTGTGGTCCTCTCATCCCACATTTCACGAGTAATTCCAACTCTCAATTACAGTGCTAGCACAAAAAGCCTCTTTTGTGCTCATTATATTATTAGGTACTTTGACTTCAGGATATAATGCCGCTCCAATTAAAACTTTTGTTTGAGATAATACTTATATGAAACACATAGGGATGGTGATTCTTCTCATGCAACACAAGATGGCGGCATATGGTTTACGATAATGTTCATGAATTCAAATGGTGTGTATTATCCCAGATTTTAAAAGTATATAATAGGGAAAGAATGCTTTACTATACCATTACTTTATTTTTCATTATAGGCACACATGTCGAAAATGATGCAGTCAGTGCAACTAACTTCAATATCAGTGATAATGATCCAACAACGTGTTACCTTCTACCACAATCAACATTCCCACTGAGCTACCAGCGCATGTATTTCACATCCATTGCTTCTACTTCCGTAATCCACCACATTGAAATTATCATTAGTGGTTCTTATCTCAGTTGTCAGAATGAAGAGGCATTTGCATCTCTCATTGAAAGGGTGCCAGTTGAAGGGTATGGAACCAATCTGTATAAAACATCTGTGGTCAAGAGCTGTCAACTGAAATCTTCAACGGTTAGAAATCAGAGAGAGAGTTCCTGTGTGTTCACATGCCATTGTGAGTCACTATGTACTCCAGTGTTCTTGTGGAGGACCGGTGAGTTTTTATATCACCAGAGTGGCATGGCCATTTGTCATTTTGAGATCAAAATCCTCTAAATGGACATATTTGTTCCAAAGTAACTGTCCCAAACAAGTGACACAGGAAAAGGCATAATTCACGACACTCAGACAAAGGACGATAAGTCATATGTAAAGAACAAATCATTTATTGATTTTATAGAATCATATCAGTAATCATGCCGCTGGGGCGAACAGGAGGCTGGCTCCGATAACAAGGTGTCGCTGTGGTGGACACCTGAAGGCGGCTGGTACCTTGGAATCAATGTGTACTCATGAGGAATAGTGTTGCCCCGTTTAATGTTCAGGCTAGTTGCCGAGTCAGTGCCTGGAGCGAGATACAATAACAAACATCAGCAATCAACAATCACGAGATAATCAAAACCTCAGCACTTAACCCCCTAGAAAGAGGGTGGGTGGGAGGGAAAAATTCAAGTTGCTAGTACGAGAGTCAAGCGAGAAGTGGCAGAGTCATGGGGAGGAAATGAGGTCAGTGCCGAGGTCAACCTTTGCCTCGTGCGTGAATTAAACATGTTGCCTCGTCAACATGCCTAATTCACGACACTCGGACAAAGGACGATAAGTCATATGTAAAGAACAAATCATTTATTGATTTTATAGAATCATATCAGTAATCATGCCGCTGGGGCGAACAGGAGGCTGGCTCTGATAACAAGGTGTCACTGTGGTGGACACCTGAAGGCGGCTGGCACCTTGGAATCAATGTGTACTCATGAGGAATAGTGTTGCCCCGTTTAATGTTCAGGCTAGTTGCCGAGTCAGTGCCTGGAGCGAGATACAATAACAAACATCAGCAATCAACAATCACGAGATAATCAAAACCTCAGCACTTAACCCCCTAGAAAGAGGGTGGGTGGGAGGGAAAAATTCAAGTTGCTAGTACGAGAGTCAAGCGAGAAGTGGCAGAGTCATGGGGAGGAAATGAGGTCAGTGCCGAGGTCAACCTTTGCCTCGTGCGTGAATTAAACATGTTGCCTCGTCAACATGCCTAATTCACGACACTCGGACAAAGGACGATAAGTCATATGTAAAGAACAAATCATTTATTGATTTTATAGAATCATATCAGTAATCATGCCGCTGGGGCGAACAGGAGGCTGGCTCTGATAACAAGGTGTCACTGTGGTGGACACCTGAAGGCGGCTGGCACCTTGGAATCAATGTGTACTCATGAGGAATAGTGTTGCCCCGTTTAATGTTCAGGGTAGTTGCCGAGTCAGTGCCTGGAGCGAGATACAAAAACAAACATCAGCAATCAACAATCATGAGATAATCAAAACCTCAGCACTTAACCCAACATTGAGGAAAGTGCTGCGGGTGCTTTTGAGATAGGCGTGTTGGTCAAGTATTTCTGTACTACATTGCTAGACCATGAGGCGGCCTGTTTTAAGTCATGTAAGGGCAAGTTGGCCGCCACGCAAGCCTGAGCAGCTCCTCTTCTCAGGCTGTGTAATGTGTAGTGTGTCTGTTCTGGCATTCCCACTGATGCCGCAATGTTCAGAGCTCTGATGAGAGCTCGGGCGGTTAAATAGTCTTCGGAAGGGAGGACAAAGGCTGGTGAAACCCTAGGGAGGGCAACTTGACTAGCATAGTTATTCCAGGCCGTAAGTGGGCAACAAATGGAGGAAGGCTTAGCGGGAAGTGAAAATCGGAGGGGAGGGCTGGACCTGGAACGTGTCTTAGTGGAGTGAATCTCTACTATCAGCGAG
Source organism: Branchipolynoe longqiensis (assembly GCA_030323885.1). Lineage (NCBI taxonomy): Eukaryota > Metazoa > Annelida > Polychaeta > Phyllodocida > Polynoidae > Branchipolynoe > Branchipolynoe longqiensis. The sequence continues at coordinate 38,143,092 of CM059200.1, forward strand.
TCCTGTGCAGGATGAACATCATGGAACATGAGAGTGTGAGGGCCAATCTCAGACTCTGAGTTGGTCGTCAGATTACTCTTCCTTACTAGTGTCATGAAACCTATCACTAAAGCAGCAATAACGACTGACGCAACCTGTCCTAATCGTCTGAGGAATGCAATTATTCGCAACAATTCAGATGGCGACAAGGGCATGGCCCGGTGAACTACATGACGCGATTTACGTAACAGGCCTCTCTTAAGAGTTTGCAACTCATATGACTGAAAGATTTCAGGGGACGGTATCAGCGGGCCAATGCATGTTTTTACCGAGCTCATATAGTTTCCAGCCGAGCCTGGGGCTCTGAGCCTAAGTGCAAGGTATGACCTGAATGCTAGGATGTCATATAATGTGGGATTGAGAGGAGATACGCGATGCTCCAGACATAACCTGACATAGACCTGTACATGTATCCTCCTGTTTCTGCGTGTCCCATCTGCCAATGCTGACGCGTACATGGAGACTGGGCTTTGGTGCTCGGCTATGGAGTAGCCTGTGGTGGTAAAAAAGCAAAAAATAAACAGGATTACTAGACATCGACTCCTCATAGCTTAAAGTCAATCAGATCAAGACCAAGACTAATTGAGATCTGTTGCAACCCCCTCTTTGCTATCTGTTCACCTACTATCGCGCTCCCTGTATCACTTAATGGAGCCCTACTCAAGGCATCTGCAAATACCAGTTCAGCACCTGGTTTGTACTTAACCACAAGATCACAATTATTCTTGGCAGCTATCAACCATAGCTGTCGAGCACATGCGCAAAGAAACAGGTCCCTTCCAGAGCCGGAGGAGAGCACTTGCTGAGACGTTTGGTTATCAGTATTAATTACGATCACAAATTTATGAGGATGCAGTGGGAGAAGACAGGTAAGGGCCACTACCAAGTTGAAGGCTTCCAACTGTGCTATTATTGGAATAGCATCCCTGACCTCTTCGGAATAGAGTACTGAATAACATTTCTGTTGTGAGAAAGGCCCTCCTGCCTCTAATGTTGAATCACATTCTATCACCCAACTTGGAGGACGCACTGGCGGGAGGAGAATGACACTATTGCAGGTGGAGGTGAATCTTATAAACCAGTCTAAGTCCTTCAAGATCAACGGGGAGAAAGGATGTTGACCTACATTAGGAGCAGCCCTCAGGGCCGCGAGAACCCTGTTCATGAAGCAAGTTGCTGGTTTTATGCACTTTGCTAGATGTTGCAACTTCCCCGCCAAGCTCTGCAACTGTTTTCTAGAAGCTGTCTTCTTTATCCTCCAGTCACTACACTCGTTCAATACCTCCATTATTTTCTCTTGCGGCAGCGTTAAAGGCATTTCTAACGTGTCAATTGCGAAACCCAACCATACTAACTTTTGTACCGGGGAGAAGCATTTCTCGAGAGCCAACGTTAAACCAAGGTTTCGCGTTAACTGAAAGAAGCAATCAAACGCTTCAATCGCTCTTTCTTTAGAGACTTCCACACCCACGAAATCGTCTATATAGCATAGTGAGAAGAAACCCCGGATCCTCATCATCCACACAACCACCCTAGTCATCCGTACACAGGCCAATGCGGAGGTCCTGCAACCAAAGGGGGGGGGGCCAAGTCTACATAATAGTTGTTCCCAACCAATATCCCGAGCAAGGGAGTGGACAAAGGGCATACCCGAAGCTACCTGTATGCCCTAGACAGATCAGCAGATCAAATCCAAGCCCCTGGGCCCAGCTTAACTATTCGATCAGTCAGAGTAGTCTCTGAGGGGAGGGAGAACGAGAACGGTTGTCCCTGAAAGAAACCTCTCTGAATGCCCGCATTCACACTCTTGCCTAACGGGAAGCTAAGATCCAGAATAACTCTACGATCTTCGGAGTTTTTCTTAGGACGGGTCATTAACGGGCTAATTTGAAACCAAGGCTCAAAAGGCTGTTGTGTGAGCGGCCCCATCATTGCCTTCAGGCTGCACTCTTTCTGAAGGAAACTGTTAATGTGAATGTCATACTCTGCATTTGCAGCATGGTTAATTAACGTTGGAGTAGGAATGTAATTCGCAGTATAATCTATTGGCCACCCAAAAGCCAGGAAATCTACTACTTGACTATCGGGATAATCCTGCAACTCTCTACGCCGCACAGGAATGTTAAGGTCAGAGGGAATTAATATTTTCGCAGATAAATAATTCGGCATTGCAGATGCCCTTACGGCGTCATGCGTGTATAGAAACTCAGGAATACTGCTCAAGGCCCCCGGCACTGCCCTCGGCCAGAACTCTTCAAGGTCTATGCTGAACACCTCCGGGGACGGGGGAGCCTGCCTCCTATGTTGACTGGAACCTGGAAATAAACTCAGTGCGTCAGAACTAGTGTTGAAACAGTCATACATAAAACCAGCATAGGGAGGCATGGAGGAGACACTGAATCAGGCAAGGGAAAGGAAATGACTCGCTCATGTGCAAGCGGAGAGATAGGGCTCGCCTCTGTCAACATAGGCAAACTGCACAGCTGTGGGCGTGACACCGGCACAGTCAGTGGGTCACCGCCCCCCACACCCCCACCCTCCCAGTGAGTGAGGGGAGGCGACCACAGCTAGTGCAGGGGAAGGAGAGCGAACTCTAACACATAACGGAGGTGTTAATAGCGGTTGAGTGTGTGAAAGGTGTGAGGTATTCAGTGTTGGTTTGACATGTGAATGGAACATACCTATCTCGTTACATGCTTGTGGCCAGTGAGCCAAAACTAGGCTGGGTTCGGACACTGGGTGAGTATACACTGGTATTTGCAACTGTGTGTGTGCCTGGTGCCTTGCAGCGCATGTGGGTGTGTGGGGTGTGTGTGTGTGTAACAGGACTGGTGTGCATTGAAGCGTGCACAGGTGGTGCATGGACTGTCTGGGTTTCAATAACCCTCCCACGAGTGAGTGCACTGCCTTGTAATAGTATTGAGGGGGTTTCTTGACCCAAGCACACATCAGTGAAAATGAGAGTCAAACTTACAGCGGCACCTTGTGCAGCCGGCTTGTCGGCCCCTTTCCTGTCATTAAAGGCCCTCCGTTTTAAGCAGTCTTGCTCCTTCTGCCAGTGTACCCTTTTTAGACGATAAGCGCACCATGCGCAAACATGGAGCATCTTCGCTGGAGGAGCCCCATGAGTTGCCGCGAAACCAGTCCCTCCCCCAGTTCCAATTTATACATGGCCTCCCGTCAGTGTCTTTGTTATACTCAGTTCTTGAATTAATTGGCCCCGCTCCTGCCACCGGCGCTGGTGACACATATGACTGAGTCTGAGGCAGTGCTTGAGCTGGGGTATAGGCGTGATAGTGCTGAGAGAATTGGTTAGGTGCTGCCCTGCCTGCTGCGGTACAAATATCTCTCTGCAAGTCTTTTAACGCTCCCGAGTCTTCCCAGCCTCTCGGAAGTCGACCTTCAGAAATTAGTTTGAACACCCTCTCTGACCAGTGCCGGCACACCGGCCAGTCCCACAGCGTGGCCATATGGGCAAGTTCTTGTTCGTGTTTAAACAAATGGGGCGGCCAGGAGGGAGGCAGTGACGCAAGGCTGCTAACATGCGCAATGCACCAAGATATTCCGGCCATGTGGCCTCCCCTCGTGAGATTGATTTAAATGCCTCACCCCGTGTAATGTACAAATGTGGTAAGAAACCAATACCTTTTGGCTTCCTGAACGAGGACACCGGGTCCAGCAGAATGTCAGCTATGGCCGCTGCCGCCTGCTGGGCACATCCTTCAACACCTTGTTGAGGCCGCGTGACCGTTACCGTGGGCCCTGCCGGCTGCAACACCTCCGCCAAATAGTAGTCCGACACCTGGCGTTGTTGTTGTGGTGACTGAGCTCTCTGCCAGGCAGTATCAAGTAGAGGCGTGGGTGGCACAATTGCTGGCATTTGTTCCCTGGGCAGTAGTACTTCTGGTGAAGAAAGCGAAGGCTTAGACAATTGTGACACATGTGTTGACTGACCTGGCAATGAGTGAGGCGGAGCTGCTACTGTCTCAAGGACGTTCACCCTTGTTGCCAGGTCTTGCGCTACCTTTAGAACTTCTCTTTGTAACTCGAGGACTGTTGCCATATCCGACCGTGTTGCGGGTGGCTCTTGTGTAGAACTGTCAGTAGCATTAGGTGACAGCTGACCGGCTTGACCTGTCAACCTGGCTTGTGACACCAGCGTCCTTGCCGCCCTCCTCAAGGAATCCCTACGGAGCTGCGGCCGTCGTGGCGGCCTCCCTACCCTCTTGCGTGGCGGCATCTCGGTCTGTGGAGTAAAAGAAGGCAAGTGAAAATTCAAGTTGCTAGTACGAGAGTCAAGCGAGAAGTGGCAGAGTCATGGGGAGGAAACGAGGTCAGTGCCGAGGTCAACCTTTGCCTCGTGCGTGAATTAAACATGTTGCCTCGTCAACATGCCTAATCAGCTGTCAAATTCAGAAGTAAGTCATAAGGACATGAGCCCGTCTGTCCTAATGAATAGGCCTACATTGCCATAATCTTTATCATAATTGATTGCAGTGTGTTCTTTCGAGTTAAGGTAGTGCTAATATAGGTATGCATACAACCTTCCTAGATGTGAAATGATGTCCACTGATAAAAGTTAAGACAGGATATATAGGCAACTATTAAATGAACACTAAGTACATTATCGTGCCATGTATTGTTGTCTAATGATATCTCATATGAATAAGGATGGTGTTCCCAATGTTGGGCCTGTCGGTCATGTATTATAGAAGGATAAACTTTCCCCTGAATTGCTTTTTGAATTAGTATGCATGTGTACTTAGGCCCCCAATTATCCATATGAACCACATAAGACAAGTTTAAATTGATTAGCTTTGTTTCCAGGAAATTCACCAAATATGAAATCATTCTTGTTCATTTCCCATTCGGCTAGAAATACCATTATTTTCCTATGGCTGTCAGGTGCTTAATATTGGAACTTCAGTTGCCATATTTCCAGATTCATGGAATATATAAGTATATATTTGGTAAGTAAAAGAAATAGGAGGATATTAATTTTTCGCCTTCCAAACTCATTTGAGGCAATTTGGTGAACGGTGAAAATTTATGGTTCAATGGACACTACCCCAATTGTGAATATAATTTTGTCAACTATTTATGTCATCAATAAGTAACAGCACAAATAGATAATAAATCACTGAGCTGGTGGTGTGGTCAATAAGTACAGCATGTCTCATGCAAGAGGGGAACTAATGTTGGGAGAGAGAGAAGGAGGCGAGGAGATGTCTCGATGTTGATGTTAGTGTGAGATAGATAGAATAGAATGAGGAGGTGACGAAGGACTATTTGTCATTACAATGCACTAATAATTATGAAACAATTAGATGTAGAACATTTTTCTGTAGATATTGCAATAAATATTCACCAACGTTTAAATTATTTTTATCGTTTAACCATGTGCATTACTTTGCTAGTCATTGTGTAGGAATTGCCATTATATCCTCACTTACCTATCCATATGAAATTACTTGCTTATTCATTGTACTCTGTGTTTGTGAGGATTGATGAGGTTATAATACAAGCTGCTTATGCTGACATCTAATCTAGGAGAATGTTGAAGAGCTCTCTTGCCTCCTTGATTAAATTGCATTATGCACACAACTTGTATTTTTAAAATTTGTATATCTAGGATCTGTACGTGTACATATTTATTAAATTCTTAATGGTATTGAATACATATTGATGGTTCAACCTTTGGCAGCCAGATAACTTTTCATCACACTGCACCCTCTGGAAGGATTAATATGGTTACCAGATTCATAGGCAGACCCACCATGACAAGGCAACAAATAACATTATGTAACTATAATCATGAAATGTGTAGCACATTGCTGTTACCTTATGAGAACTACTTAATGTTGTCGTTTGAATTAAACTATGTTATTCGTTTAATTTCCAACTTGCTATATTGCAAAATTATGCATGTTGAGTGTCAACATGTATAATTTATGAATGCGTCCGAGCGCACTACTTTCTTTCCATGGCACTACTTTCCTGCCACTCTCACTTACCTCGCTGCACTTTCCCGCTGGCAGTCTTCCGTACCAGTCATTTCACCCACCCTCCCTCCCGATTCTCATGGGTTGAGGGCTGACTCTTGTTCTCGGTGCCAGAATTCTCTTTTTCCTTGATTAACCGATGTATTATTAATTCACTAACCATTACCCTGATTGATTGATAACAATATGATGTCTTGATATTTGTCCACTTGTTGATTACCGATATGCCACTGATATGTTATGATATGTATGATCTGTTGACTTATGCTTAATACGATACCCGATACCGATACTGATCTCCAGAGATTAGATTATAGACCTCACTGTAGGATATCTTCTCCAATAAATTTGTTGAAACTCATCTTATCTGTTTGTCTCTCTGTACGCATGAGAAAATTACCAATGTCACTCAGAATAGTTTGCACATGTATATAGTGTTCTGAGATGTTATGTAGATAGATACTCAGTAGGGTTTGTCTGGGGCTCTTTTGGGGTTGAGGGATCCTGAAGTTGTGTGAGAAGAGGAATATTTGGAGACGAGAGTGATATTTGTCTGCAACACTTCATCGCACAACTGCAATATAAATTTGCCGTTCCAAGGCATTTTCATCTACACCACCGATCCTTCCCCCGAAACCCTTCCTATGGAATCTGGGCTGTGACTTAGTGAACGTGAGTCCACCAACACTGTATCTCTGAAATAGTGTACCAATAAATATGCGAAAATATATGTCTCACAGAATGGCTTACATAAGATTTACAGTACAGGTATTAAATAGAAGCACTGTTATCATATGAAAAAAGGGTGATTAAGATTACAGTACATGGATTTCTACAAAAATGTTCCATTTCCTTGAGCCGCTGCAAAGACCATGAATGACAATGAATGAGGATTCCTGCTCAGTCCAACTGTTTGTTCACCACGATCGAGTCACTGTATAAGCTGAAAGTGAACTGCAGTGAAACTAACCCCTGTATAATACATTGTGGTGGATGTTCCTAATCTAATATACAGTTTGAAGTGACCAGATCACCTTAGAAAATAATTAAGTTGGAAACACTTTTGTAATATGGTATTGATCATTCACAGGAATTCAATTATTTTCACAAAGTATGTAAAGCTGCAGTCCAATGAAAACATAACATTTTCTAAATCAGAATATTTATCTAGATTTGATCCTACATATCCAACATAGGTATTCGCATAACTTAATAAGCTTTTTTGTAGTATAGAATGACATGATACATCAATTTAATAGTCTGTGTTACTGCTGAAGTTTATGGATTTAAGAATTCAGTCCATGTTACAAAATACAGCAAACAGGTGTGTTAATACATGGTGGATAAATGCTGAACTTGTATGACAATATCACAGTACTTGAACATTTTAAATTCAGTACACTCGTGAAGTGGGCGAGACAATAATTTACGACACAAACAAGGAGCTCTTTGAATCGGATTTGATTCAAAACCTAGTATTAGGAAGTTGTAGAACAGTTAATGGCCTCGAGCCGGTTTATGTGATGTGAACTCGCGAGGTACTCTGTGCGGTAAGCCTCGGAGAAGTATGTGGTTTCAGAATGCGCTCCCCCGGCGCTGAGGGAGGAGCACTCTATGACCCAGACCTCCTTGGGGGGAGGTTTTAGCAGGACAACGCCATTGGTGGTCCTTGCGTAATCCGAGAACCATTGTAGATCCCGGGTGAGCTCGAGTGTGACGAGGTGTTTTCCTGTGCGAGGGGTGTCTCAGAGTGTTGCGAGTATCCTGTTCATGAATCGACGTGCTGGCGCGACGCATTTTGCGATGTGCTGCAGTCGTCCGACGACTCTTTGGGGGGTGGTGCGGATGATCTTGGTTCTGGCGGCCACTTCCTTGCATTCAGAGATTATGTCAGCGAACTTGTCATCGGGTATGCGCACCGTCAGTTGTTGGGTGCATACCTCATATCCCAGCCACTCGAGTCGGTAGGTGGGGGGGTTCATTTTGTGGGCGATAGGGAGAGGCCCAGAGCCGCCATGATTCTGATCATGTCGGTGTAAGCAGCATCGGCGTTGTTTTTGGTGGCTGCCACCCCGACGAAGTCGTCGAGGTAACAGAGGATGAAGTGTCCCCGACGGCGGAGTAGGTATACGACGGCGTTTGTGGTGCGGGCGCAGGCCATCGAGGATGTTCTGCCTCGAATGCTGGGGCAACGTCGAAGTATACGTTGGAGTCTATGGTGATCCCGAGTAGGGGCAAGTCCGAAGCTGGCGGTAGGCTTGCGCCAGGTCTGCTGACCAAATGTAGCAGTCCTGGCCGAGCCTAGCGACCTCGTCGGCGAGGTCCATGATGCCGGGGAGGGTGTATGTGGTGGGCCTCCCTTGGAAGAAGCCTTTGCGGATACCGGCATTCACACTGGCGCCCCTGGGGTAACTTCGGTCCACGATGGATCGCCGTTCGTCAGTGTTCTTTTTTGGGCAGGTCATCATGAGGCTCGTCTGGGCCCAGGGTGTGAAGGGAGGAGTGGCGAAGGGTCCAAGGAGAGTGCCGTGCGCAGTCTTTTTTTGTACATAGCTTCTAATCCAGTGGAAGGCTCCCGGTCCACCGTGTGGTTAGCAGTGGCTGGTATGGGTGGGTCGTCTGCCGTGTAGTCTGCAGGCCAGCCGAATTCGAGGAAGTCGACCAGCTGTGTGTCATGGTATCCCTTTAGATACTTGCGCCAGGTGGGTATTTTGAGTGCGGAAGGAACCGGGATCCTCGCCGAGATGTGGTTTGGGAGGCTGGTGGCCCGAACCTTGTTGTATATATCTAGGTATCTCTTGTTTGCCCATACGTCGGCCACTGCAGTTGGCCAGATGCGCATGAGCCTAGAGCGGTAGGTTATGGGGGTGTGTGGGGGGTCGTATGGTGGCGCTGGTTTTGAGTCGTCATTTGCCATCACCGCGTCAACGTCCTCTCCTCCGTGTGCTTGTTGGTTGCATACTAGTAGCGCGTCGAGTTGCTTGGCCCCCGTGTTGGTGTCGATGGTATGTGCTATGGTGGTGGGTGGGGGAGGGATGGGGTGCATCCGTCCCACCTTTTCGCCCCTGTGTGGGCCGGTGTCTCATAGCGGTTGTGTGCGGTAGCAGTGACTACCAACCGGGGTGAAGCAGTGTGCACGCCTAGTCTCTCTTAGTTGGGACGAGGCAAGTTCGCAGTCGGGTGAGGCGTTTGATGTTGAGGCATGCGTGTCGCTGGCGTGTTCTTGGGGGAGGTGGCTTGTTCGTTTGTGAACCGGGCCCTGTTGGGGGGAAGGTTCTGAGGTGGTGGCAGTGGTGTCCTGTGGTGTGGCGATGTTGGTGTTGTGGTATGGTGAGGCGTCGTGCGATGGAGGGTCTGCATCACCCTGTGTTATGGTGGGTCGGTGGGCAGTGACTTCTGAGGCATCCTGATTTCCGTTATGAGTGGCGGCGGATGTGCTGTGTGGGGTGGGTGGCGGGGCGTCTGGGGTTGCTGTTGATATGCAGTGTGTGGTGGCTAGTTCTGAGATGGCGGCTACATCTGAGGTGGCCTCCTCAGTATTGTGTGGCGCTGTGATGCCGCCGTCCGCGCTGTTGGTTGGTTTGCCACCAGGGGCCGTATGCGGGAGTCGGTGGTATTCGGTGGTAGCGAGCCAAAATGGCGGTAGGCGGGAATTTCCCGGGTAGCGGCGAAAAATGGTATGCACGAAGCGGTGATAGGCCTAACACCAAAATCTTAACCGGTGTTACGTTACCCCTGAAAAATAGGAGGTATAGCGAGTTCATTAGGCCCAAATCTATTCAATGCTGTCATATTTAACAGAATTACATATGCAATAAGTGAAATTTGATTAAATTAACCCTAAATTCGAAGCAATATTAACGCTGCCGCCGCAACGGCGGCGATATTAATATTAATATTTTCGAATCGACGAACGTAAAGTAAACAAATCGCCGCCGCCGCCGCATCGACGTCGCTTTCCATAATGGCGGCGGTGGCGGTTGCTTGCATTTGTCAGTTCGAAAATATTAATATCACCGCCGTTGCGGCGGCAGCATTAATATTGCTTCGAATTTAGGGTTAATTTCATCAAATTTCACTTATTGCGTATCTAATTCTGTTAAATATGATAGCATTTAATATATTTAAGCCTAATATATGGCTACAGATGCAGAGGGATTTCCCAAATCTATAAATAAATTCACGTTTAGCTATAATGAAAGTGTTACGCGCTCCTGCATACCACTTGACACAGTTTCCGACGTCGGCGATAGCTAACCGGTAATAGGCTGTAACACCAAATGCCGCTACCACCGACTCCTGCATACAGGCCCAGGGGCCATATGCAGGAGTCGGTGTTACCGAGCCAAAATGCGTTTAGACGGGATTTCTGGTTTAGCGCCGAAAAGTCGGTATGCGGGAGACGGTGTTACACTAACACCACGCATTTAAGGTCTGCGACACTAACCCCGTTTCATAGCATGTTTAAGGATGGTGTTAGTGTTAGGTTAGGCCCAAATCTATTCAATGCTATCAACAGAGTTACATAGTCAAATAGTGAAATTTTATTAAATTAACCCTAAAATCGAAGCGAGATTAACGCTGCAGCCGCAAAGGCGGCGATATTAATATTGTCGAACCGACGAATGCAAGCAACTGCCCCTGCTGCCAGTATGGAAAGCGACGTCGATGCGGCGGCTGCGGCGATTTGTTTATTTTACGTTCGTCGATTCGAAAATAGAAATATTAATATCGCCCCCGTTACGGCGGCAGCGTTAATATTGCTTCGAATTTAGGGTTAAGTTCATCAAATTTCACTTATTGCATATATAATTCTGTTAAATATGATAGCATTTAATATATTTAAGCCTAATATATGGGTACAGATGCAGAGGGATTTCCCAAATCTATAAATAAATTCACGTTTAGCTATAATGAAAGTGTTACGCGCTCCTGCATACGACTTGACACAGTTCCCGACGTCGGTGATAGCTAAACGGTAACAGGCTCTAACACCAAACTCCGCTAACACTGACTCCTGCATATGGCCCCAGGAGTCACCAGTCGCTTCTGTGGCTGTCACACTACGACGACAAGTGGCGACGACAGCCCAGCGACTTGGATTTTGTGAAAGCCCGATGACATATGCAAATTCGGGCCAAGTTGGACGACAGTGCCGCGACAGTGCCGCGACAGTGCCCCCCCCACCAAAGTGACAGGGTGTGTATGTGTCTCTGTGTTTCTGTGTGTGTGTATCTGTGTGTGTGTATCTGTGTGTATCTGTGTGTGACTGTGTCTCTGTGTGTGTCTCTGTGTGTGTCTCTATGTGTGTGACTCTGTGTCTCTGTGTGTGTCTCTATGTGTGTCTCGGTGTGTGTCTCTGTGTTTCTGTGTGTGTGTCTCTGTGTGTGTGTCTGTGTGTGTCTCTGTTTCTGTGTGTCTGTGTGTGTCTGTGTGTGTCTGTGTGTGTGTGTCTCTGTGTGTGTCTCTGTGTTTCTGTGTGTCTGTATGTGTGTCTGCGTGTGTCTGTTTGTGTCTCTGAGTGTCTGCAACAGAGACACAAAGACACAGAGACAAACACACAGAGACACACACATAGACACAGAGACACACATAAAGACACCGAGACACACACAGAGACACAGAGACACACATACAGACACAGAGACACACACAGAGACACAGAGACACACACATAGACACAGAGACACACACAGAGACACACACACAGACACACACCCATACACAGAGACACACACAGAGACACACACACACAGAGACACAGAGATACACACACAGAGACACACTGATACACACACAGACACACATACAGCAACAGAGACACAAAGACACAGAGACACAGACACACACAGAGACAAAGAGTCACAACACAGAGACACACACACAGACACACACACAGACACAGATACACATACAGAGACACACACACAGAGGCACACACAGACACACACAGACACAGATACACAGAGACACACACAGAGATACACACTGAGACACACACAGAGACACACACAGAGACACACACACACAGACACACACAGAGACACACACAGAGACACACACAGACACACACACAGACACACACAGACACAGATACACAGAGACACACACAGAGACACACACAGAGACACACACAGAGACACACACAGACACACACACAGAGACACACAGAGACACACACAGACACACACAGAGACACACACACAGACACAGAGACACACAGCCAAATGGCCGTGGCGACAGCTTAACGACAGCGACGACAGCTTAACGACAAAGACGACACCGTAACGACACCGTAGCGACAGCCGAACGACATCGGCTGTCGCCGGGTGTCGTCGAAGTTTTTCAACATGGCCAAAAACCTGACGACAACCCGGTGACAGTGGAGAAACTGGAGGTGTCGCGGAGGTGTCGCGGAGGTGTCGCGGCGACACCCGAACGACAACATAACGACACCGTAGCGACAGCCGACGACAGAGCAAAACAAGTCGTTGGACTGTCGTCGGCCTTGTCGTCGTAGTGTGACTGCTACATTCCGGTCGGTGGCGGTTTGGTGTCCGGTGATGTGGTGGCATTGTCTGGAGGTGGCCGGGGGCCGCCTTGGGGTGCAATTAGTACGCATGGTGCGGCGGCGACTTGTGAGGGTGCTTTGGCGGTATCGTGCGGCGCGGTGGTCTCGCCGTCTGGCGGAGAGTGTGTCGCGGCTAGTTCTGAGATGGCGGCTACATCTGAGGCGGCCTCCTCAGTGTCGTGTGGCGCTGTGATGCCGCCGTCCACGCTGTCCGTTGGTTTGTCGCCAGGAGTCACCAGTCGCTTCCGGTCGTTGGCGGTTGAGCTGCTCGGTTTGGTATCCGGTGATGTGGTGGAGATGCCGGTAGGAAGCGCCGCCTGCCTGTTACTTTATGAGTGTCTCTGTGTGTGTACATACGATGTCATCCCAGGGCGGTTTCAATTGAAAACAAATATCAACTAGGAGTACTAGAATCCATTCAGGCAGTTCCTAATATGTGTACAGTTGTAAGTTTTCATTAGACGGAAACACCATTACGTTTGGTCACAGGTTGTACACTGGTTCGCGTGAACAATATACATCCGTAGTTTACCGAAGCGACGTAGTTCACGAAAACAGCGACTTGACCTGTGCATGATGGGATAGAATTCCGGCCACATTGTTGTGTATATGAGTGATCGTTTCATGTAAGTTAAATCTTTTTATGTATCTCACAAGGTATTTCAATATGTTATTTATTTTGGGGTTTTCCATCTAAAGGTGTTCACCCTGCATATTGCACTCATTTAAATGACAAACCCGATCTGAAACCGTCTTCTTCACAACCAGTGCTTTGGCCTTTGCTATAAATACAGTAAGCCTGATTACTTCAGTCTTCTCTTCGATTTAGAAGTTATATACATTAAAAACTATGCTTCATAAATATAGCGTTTGTGACTTTCTTTGAAAACAAACAAAACTTGAAATAGTCTCAACAATTCACGATGTCCATATTTAACTTGACGCAATTACGGTCTATTGTTCTAGATGTACGTAATGGGGACCTTTCATGAGCCACTTCTCTCACTATACACTTGGTGGCAGCACCTGTTCCCGGTCCAAGTCGGCCATCATGGTTGGATAGAAGGGTGTAGGTGTGTGTGTGTGCTGGTGGTGTAGGTGTGTGGTGGAGGTGGTGGGGGTGTAGGTATGTGTGTGGTGGGGGTTGTTGGTGTGTGGTGGGTGTGTAGGTGTGTGGTGAGGGTTTAGGTGTGTGGTGGTGGTGTGTGGTGGGGGTATAGGTGTGTGTGGTTGAGGTGTATGTGTGTGTGGTGAGGGTGTAGGTGTGTGTGGTGGGTGTGGTGGGGGTGTAGGTGTATGGTGGGGGTGTGTGATACCTAAACCCCCACCAGGTGTGGTGGGGGTTTATGTATGTGGTGGGGGTGTACAGGGTACTGGAGGTAGAGGTGTGTGTGGTGGGGTGTAGGGGGCATAGGGATGTGTGGTGGGGTGTGTGGTAGGGTGTGTGGTAGGGGTTTAGGGCTGTGGTGGGGGTGTAGGTGTGTGGTGCGGGTTTAGGGATGCTAAAGATTGTGAAGTGCCGCTCTGCAAGACACCCCTACACCTCCACCATAAACCACCTACACCCCCACCACACACATACCTACACCCCAACACATCTCTAAGCCCCCACCACACCCATACACCCTACCACACCCACCACACCGTACCCACTCACCACACACCCCTACCACACACCCTTACATGCCCACACACCCAAACACACAAACCAAAATCCTCACCACACCCGTACACCTCCATAACACATCCACCACACAAAAATACACCCCCCCCCACCACCACCCACCATACACACCTAACCCCAACCACATCCACCACACCATACCCATTACCCACACACCCCAACCACATCCACCACACACCCCTAAATCGACACACAATCACCACACACCAAAATCCTCACCACACCCCTACACCTCCACCACAAAAACATACGCCCGCCCCTACCACTCACCCACCATACACACCTACACCCTAACCACACCCACCCCACCATACACACTCACCACACACCAAAGCATACAGAGACCGGCATGGTGCGCCATCTGACGAGAGAGTCTTGCAAACTGAAAAGTCCCCATTGCTAATTTTAGTGACACTGAATCGATGTTGATGGCTAAATTAGTAAATACCTGTTTCACTCCACTCACTGTCACACTGTCCAATTTCAGGCCATATGGACAACATTCTGGGCTTGGTTATTGCATAGGAATAGCGCATCTACTTCTACTTTAAATGTGTGTTAAAATTAAGTATTTGGCTTGTACTAAAATAGAATATAAATCTGAGCGGATGCAGTCGAAGTAATTAAGTCTAAGATTGTAAATTGTGTAACTTGTAACTCACTAACTGTAAGCGAGATTAACTCAAGTGTTGTTAGTCCGATGCCATAGTTTCCCCGACTCATCTTTTGGTCGAGGGGACTGTTCATCAACCCAAATTCATTCAATCTATTTGGTCAATCAAAATGCACCATGTAATTAATAATAACAGTTTTCTGCAAATTTATAGTACTAGTACGTACTCCAAACTGATTTTTTAAATGTATATTTGCATTTAACTTTTGTGATAATCAGATAGAAATGTATACACTGATTTCAGTGGTATGAAATTTATCAGTTCAAAAGTTATGAGCATTTTAAAATATAATTTTGAGGGCTTTTTTTGTCCAAAAACGAAATTAGCTAAATTAGCAAATTCACAAAGCCATATAACATGTGCAGATACTTGGAAACCAAAAGTAAGCACATAATCAAGTTTCATGTATAATATAGATTGCACCTAAGGATAAAAGTAACATTTTCATGGAAATTCCAAAATGTCATGTCTCAGCTTCTAATTAAGATACAGAGATAAATTTGGTATCACTAGAATAGGCAGAACTGTATCTATAACTTGCATGTACTTTAAAATGTTAGATAATTGAACACTAAAATTGTGTTCCAATTACCGTTCATGACACATGAAATTTGGTTATATGCCATCGCAATATCTTCAATGCACTCCACATGACAAACACAGCATGCACTGCTCCCAGACAGAACATTATTATGTGGTTGGAATCAGTTACAGCAAAGTCCTCCACTTTGGAGCATTTGAAATAGTGTTTTCAGCTCGCTGGTTGCCAAATCGGTCTTTCTTCTTCAGCTACTTGATTCGTGTGCAGTGAATGGATTTACTATTTTTTATGCTGATTTCATAGCAAAAAGCTTGCTCTTCAATTTGACAGGTGTCGAACCTGGAATTGTTGTCTTTATCACAAACTGTCTTCTCTTGTGCCATTGTTAGATAATTTTAGTAACTGTTTAACACACCAATCACGGCCACACAAAAGACATGGGGGTTCAGGGCCAACTCCTGCCAGGTTTCATGCAGCCTGGCTGAGTCACTGATGGCAGCCTGTTAGGAATAGCTAGTACTAGGCATGACTTTTACTTAGAAGTAGAAGAGACAACAAAGAGTTTTGTTATGCCTATTGGCTAATGTCGATGTGTAACTGGAACTTGGAGTTTGATGCCCCTGCCATGCAGAGTTGTAAACCACTGCCTTGTGGTACGGGGTTCTTGACAGAACCGAAGGCTAAGGGAGCAAACCCTAAACAGAAAACCATGTCACTGTGGCAGCATTAAGGGCGGTTGATGTATGGAACTCCCAACATCTCCCGACCAGCCACTGCAGGGACAAATAGTTTTGCGCCTGTCTGGACATGTTCTTGCCGGTGTGAAACCTCTATTTGCTCCCCGAGAGAGTGCCGCTGGTAACTTGCAAAGCCAGCAGCACTTCAACACTTTTGCAGGCAGCTTTCATGAAATGTACAACCGCGCGGAGAGCGGCAGTCAAGTAATGAAAGCAGTCTTTGTCGCATCACGACCGACAGCATGATGATGATGATGATGATGTGGTGGCGGTGTCTGGGGGTGGCGGGGGGGCGTCTTGGGGTGCAATTAGTATGCAGGTTGCGGCGGCGACTTGTGAGGGTGCTTTGGTGGTATCGTGGGGCGCGGTGGTCTCGCCGTCTGGCGGTGAGTGACTGACACCGACAGGGGGTACCATCTGGGGCCGGCTGCTAAGGTGTGTGTGGGGTGCATTGGTGTCGTGTGCGGCGGCGGCGTCTGCTGCTGCGGCGACATCTGAGGCGGCGGCGACATCTGAGGCATGGTGTGGGTGGTGTTTTGTATCCATCGTGCACTCGCAGGCTGTTTTTGGGGTTATGCCCCCCTTTCTCCAGCATGGGTCTGTGCGTGTGCTGCCGTATAGTTTTTGTGTGTCGTTTCTAACGGACCTGTCCGGGCCGTCTAGCAAAGATCCGACTTATCCTGGTTCGTTTCTGCAGTTGTGGTTTGTTGGCGTTTCTCGAGTTGCCACATGTGTGCAAACCGTTCTGCTCCTGCTCCATGCAAGGCTGTGAACCCGCAGTCTTGTCTGGTGTTCCAGCGGTGGCATGGACGCCCGTCGGTTTCGTAATTAAACTCGGGGTGTTTGTATTGTTGGTACCCTGAGGTGGGTACCGGCTCGGGTCTCTTGTTATATTCGTCATGCGGTGCTGGGGTGAGCGTTGGGTGCGCCTGACTGATACGAGGTGTTTTTGTGCATGGAGGCTCCTGGTACCCGTGAGGCGCGGGTCCCATTTGGTGTCTTTGATGGTGGTGGGGTCTCTCCATCCTCGTGGGAGCCTGGCGTCGTCTATCATATTGAATATGCGTTCGGTCCAGGCCAGGCAGGTCTCCCACTGCCACTCGCCTGCCATTTCCACGAGGTGCTCCACATGTTCTGGCAGTGGCTCGACCCAGCTATGCGGTACGGTGGCGTCCTTTGCCATCCTGTGGAGGGCCGCTATGTACTCATACCATGTGCTCTCACCTTGTGCTACCTTCCCTTTCAAGTCCCCTCTTATTACGTAGGTGTGAGGTAGAATGGGTTTCCTACCTCTGCATTGCTTGTTGTATGCCGCCTTGGTTGAGGAGTTTGTCGATGACATCGTGGTGTCTCATGTCATCCTCTGATGAGTGGGAGTGTCTCCTTGATCGGCTTCCCCTGTTCCTGCCCCATTCTCTGTTGTCGCGGCTGCGTCGTGTGGTGCTATTACGCGTGGTGGAGGTCGGGCGCCATCCGCGATTGTGCTCAGGGAGGAGGAGGCTTCTCTACGGCTGTGTCCTGTGTGGCGGTGGGTCGTGGGGTGTCTGCCCAGGGATGACCGAGACGATGTAGCCGAGGAGTCCCTGCTGTAGGATCGTTTCCTTTTCCGTTTGTTGGTCTCCATGGCAGACATCCTCTCTAGCATTGCCTTGTTCACCTCGCCCTGCTGGGCTAATGTATCGGCGAACAATTTTTGGAGGAGCGCCATCTGGCGGGAGGCGTCTACAGCGTCCTGCTGGGCGAGCCCCGCTTCATGGGCGTCCAGGTGAACGGCAGGTGTCGGCGGTGGTTGGACTACGGCGACCAGCGGGGCGGCCACAGTGCATGGTCGGCCGCGGGTGCGTGGTGTGGCAGTGTCTGGGGTGGCGGTGGCCATAGGTGCATCGTCCATAGGGGCGTCCGTGTCCCGTCATGGGCATTTCGTGGTGCATGGCATGGTGGTGGCGGTGGATGTGTGTGAGGTTGAGCAAGCCGGGAGGCTGGGAAGCTGGTTGGTGAGCAAGCCCATGGGGCTGAGTGGTGCTGAGGCGTGGAGGTGAGTGGTGCTGAGTTGGTGGTGAGTTGCTCATCCAGCTGCCATGGTGGAAGTGATGTTTTGGTGGGTGGTGGTTTGCGAGGAATGGCGGGTGTGACATCACGGGTCTCATGGGGGCGTGGTTCCACGGGAAATCCGGTAGGGTTTGGTTTTGGGATTCGAACCCAGGCGGCACCACCAGGAAGACCCCTTCTTCGCACGTAAATTACCCATGTTGGCGAGCCACCATGAACAATTTACGACACAAACAAGGAGCTCTTTGAATCGGATTTTATTCAAAACATAGTATTAGGAAGTTGTAGAATAGTCAATATGGAGAACAAAAGTATATAATAATGAGTCAAATGTCATAAGGTTAAGATCAAGTGGATTGGATCAAGAGCATAGCAGCAAGTAATTAGTCAATGTCAAGGCAAAGAACAGTCAAATGGACCCGTTACAGATCTGGACATATGATAACAATAAGATAGTAGTAAGTAATGAGTCAAATGTCATAATCTTCAGATCAAGCTGGAAATCGACCCAGGCCCTCAACCCTTTCTGTATGTGTGTTCATTGTTTGTAGGGTGGGCCGGCGGCTGAGTTGGTGGTGAGTTGCTCGTCCGGCTGCTGTGGTGGAAGTGATGTTTTGGTGGGTGATGTTTTGTGAGGAAGGGCGGGCGTGACGTCACGGGTCTCGCGGGGGCATGGTTCCATGGAAAATCCGGTAGGGTTTCGTTTTTGGATGAACAATTAAGCTGTGGCTAGTGCGGGCTTGGGTCGAGCAACCCGCATTTCCAAATTGGGATGCTCGCCATGACAGACTCGCATTGGCCAACAAATGCAGGGAAGGGTTCACTCCTCTAACTCGTTGGAGACGTGCCGCGGAGTCCCGCGCTACTCTCCTAGCAATGTGGAATGGTCGAGCAGTCGGGCTCGGACCCGTCGGATGTGCCTTCAGCGCTCTCTGATGTTTTAGACGATATGTAGGCCTTAATTGTTGAAATTCGAAACTTCATTAACTCTACAAGATGGGAGGGGATGTATTTATTCATATTGGTGATGATTGGTGAACTTAGATTGTATCAGTAGGAACATAAATAAAGTTGTGAGCTCTTAAAAGTGATTGAAACGTTTCTTGCATTCCTTACTATCCACCAGTCCCTTAGTATATTAACCGCTATGGTCAACTGCTTAACATTGATCCTTTATTATCTCTATTATCAAGGGCCTTCCATCCAGCGGGCTGTAGGAAGCCTATCACCCCCCTCCGGGGACACAATAACCACCTTCTTAATCCAAACATGAATCACATTAGTAATATATAAATTAGTGCATAATATCTCGGGTGTTTATAAGTGAAAGCGGTGGCGGAGTACACTGACTGCTTAGTTTTTGAACCACCTGAAGTCATACAAATAAATACGGCGGGGAGGAGAGCTAGTAAATTACGTAAATAACAAACATAAGTATTTTAAATGTGGGAGGGGACAATCCCGTATATAGATGCCGCTCTGGCTATCTGCACGTAGCCTGGGTTTCATCATACGAAGGCGGTCAACCGGCGGCGGGACGAGCGGCAGCGGCAGCCCGTGACAGGCCAGGAAATTCACACAGAAAAATTATGGAAGTCATAAGGAAACAATTAGGAATACAAAATAGCAGAATGGTTAAACTACGTTGGAATCTTCATATGTTATAGCAATATTAGGTCATAGAGGAATTACAAATATATTGCTTAGTGTCTAGACATTATTAGTGCTATGTATACATAAATTCTATGAAATGTACCCTTTCTATTAACTGGCCCCAAACAGAAAATGATATTTCATCAAGTGATGTTTCACATATGGATATCAGTCATTTTCAGTGCTCAAATTGTGTCTGCAATATATGGGAAGTAAAGAAATAAATTGATTTTGTTTACAGTTATTTACGTTTTCTTTACAATTTATTACATTAGTCATGACCTTTTGAGGCAGGGTAAACGTGCATGGTTCTTCTCGATATGCAAGCATTATAGAGTGCCACAAAACATGGGTTATGATAAGGTTGCTAACGTTATCTCTCTTATATATATACATCATATAGATATATATATATATATATATATATATATATATATATATACATCATATAGATATATATATATATATATATATATATATACATCTGTGTAAACCATAAACTAATGACTAAAGCTGTTCAGCGTTGAAAACAACTTCTATCATGATTTATGTGTTATGGACAGGGTAAGTAAACCA
The DNA here is from genome assembly GCA_030323885.1 of Branchipolynoe longqiensis. NCBI lineage: Eukaryota > Metazoa > Annelida > Polychaeta > Phyllodocida > Polynoidae > Branchipolynoe > Branchipolynoe longqiensis. The sequence continues at coordinate 38,163,618 of CM059200.1, forward strand.
TCAATACATTTTGTTAATATTGTCATGGGGGTGATGAAAATGGGAAATATTGCGCCTAGAGCGGGACTCGAACGCACATCTCTTTGCATTCCAGGCCAGTGTGCTAACCATTACACCACCTAGGCTCCCTGGTATCAACACACTACCCACACCTACCTGCCTATGCGGCTCCTTGCCTGAGAGGTCAGTGCAGACCACTACACTCGTCCCCCTGGAATGGGGGACATGTTGCGTACTTCATTTACTGACACTTGGTGGCGCGTCGGTACCAGTGGGCCTACACTTTCATTGACAATGCTTTGAGTTTGCCGGTACGCGAAGTGCAACACGTATATTTTATTCAAAATTAATAGAAATACAGAACCCTAACCTTAGAAATTTAATATAATCTATTCATTGTATGTTTTCTATATGTATACCAAGCGGATTGTCTCTAGGTGTTGTGGTTTTAGAGATATTTGACTTCTTCTGTATGAAGATTGCTCACGGCCATTGACAATGCACTGAGTTTGGCGGTACGCCCAGTGCAAAACGTTTATTTTATTCAAAATTAATAGAAATACAGAACCCTAACCTTATAAATTTAATATAATCTATTCGTTGTATGTTTTCTATATGTATACCAAGCGGTTTGTCTGTAGGTGTTGTGGTTTTAGAGATATTTGACTTCTTCTGTATGAAGATTGCTCACGGCCATTGACAAAGCACTGAGTTTGGCGGTACGCCCAGTGCAAAACGTTTATTTTATTCAAAATTAATAGAAATACAGAACCATAACCTTATAAATTTAATATAATCTATTCGTTGTATGTTTTCTATATGTATACCAAGCGGTTTGTCTATAGGTGTTGTGGTTTTAGAGATATTTGACTTCTTCTGTATGAAGATTGCTCATAGCCATTGGGTTTGCAGTGTGACAGTGTGCCGAATAGGCCCACTCGTTCAGTGGCGACGCAAACGGCAGGAATTTGAACTAAAAAGTCGGAGGTCCCCCATTGTAAGTCTTTTAATGCTTACAATTACATACACACAGGCAATGCAACGCACTTACATACACAGGGTAGGTTCAACAACTATACGGTGCGTAGCTTGTACAGGATCATGGTCACAGCACCAGTGTCATGGGGGTGATGAAAAACGGAAATATTGTGCCTAGAGCGGGACTCAAACCCACATCTCTTTGCATTCCGGGTCAGTGTGCTAACCATTACACCACCTAGGCTCCCTGATATCAACACACTACCCACGCCTACCTGTCTATGCGGCTCCTTGCCTGAGAGGTCAGTGCAGACCACTACACTATATATAAGTATATATATATATACTAATATATATTATATAATATATATATCAAGGTACATAGACAATATAAAGGTGGAGAGTGGTACGCTACCTGGAAATGCACCAGGCCACTAGCAAATGGCCATACCCGGGGTTGGAATTTGCATTACCTAGAAAACGAAAATATAATGGGCGGAGTGTTTTTGTAAACAAAGGAAGACATCATGCCTAGAGTAGGACTCAAACTGACACTTCTACCATTCTGGAGCCAGCATCCTGACCATTAGACTAGCTAGGTTCCCCAATGCAATCCACATACCCATGCCTACCTGTCTGTGCACATGGTCTTCACCTGAGGTTTTTGCACCTCACTAAACGCCTAAGAGGTGATACAATTTGATCAGTTTTTAAGGTATAGTTGTGTGTGTATGATTTGTTAGTGTTATGAAAGGCTCCTCTATATTCCTGCCTCTATAGCCATGTTCACACACGGGCATTAAGTCGCCTCAACTAGTTCGCCTTGTCTAGTTCAGGTCACATTCGCCATGTGGACGCGACGCTGAGGCGGATTAGGGCTGATTCGCCTCAACTATTTCGTCTCAAGTAAACCGCATCGCGAGGTAGGTTATATGAAGCGAACTAACTTAAGTCGGCCCACCTTGCTTGTGTGGACAGTAGCAGTTTACTTGAAGCGGCTTAAGCACGTCACCCGCATGCACAGTCGAGACCTGAGTTTGTTTATTTTCCGGTCGATCAAAAGCGCATATTATATAATTTGGTCTATGAACCAGCTAGAGGTGCACAGATATTTTGTTCATGATTTATTTTTAGGTTTTCACTGGCCAGCAGAAGTTTTGATCGTTCCAAAACAATACGATTCAGTCCATACATATCTAGGTCGAACCCACACTCTCTCATGGCGACGTTGACTAACCGAAACTGGCACTGGTTAGTATGGACTCGCTCATGCGCAGATATCGATTTCCGCCTTAAACCGATCCAAGTGCTGCAAGTGTGGACACGACTCACTTTCACGCCTAGTTCGCCTCATCTAGTTCGCCTTATCTAATTCGGCCTAAAGTTGTGGGTGTGAACAAGGCTTATAAGTCAGATATTGAAATATGTGTGAATGTATGGTCATTAGGAAGCAATCTAGTTTGAAAGTGCACCGGTAGTTCTTACTATTTTGTCTCATGGGATGGGACTAGTTCTGGGAAATAAAGGAATTTGAAAAAGCAAAAAGAAAGAGTGGCCTTAGATGCTGGCATGACATAAAACTCCCAACAAGCAAAACAAACATCTTATGTAAATCTCCACTGACGCCGTGCAAATAGACAATGGTCAGTTAGTCGCACGGTCACCGTGCAAATAGAAATGGCCCGCTTGAATAGTAATGGCCTGTGCGAATAGCCAATGGTCAGTTAGTCGCAAGAACAACCGAGCTAGCTTGGTCCCCCGCCACGAACAACCAATCCTTAGGCTTGGCATAAAGCATGACATCATCGGGACCAGTGTAGGTGTTCCTCCATGCGTGCGCTACTCTGCAGCGGAGCAGTCAAGGCGTTAAGCTCATAGGCCCGATTTACACTTATATTGTGCAATAACTATGGAGTGGCATCACACTTTGATAGTTTTATTTATTTTGCGATATGCGCAGCGTAAAACATTGATTTTATTCCAAATTAATAGGAATACAGCACAATTTGGCACAAACATGGATATATGTATGCAATATAATAATATAATGAATATGTTTAAGACATTTAAGCATTTTGAGCTAGGAAACCTACAATTTCAGTCACTTTACAGGCTGATATTTACATCACCATTTGTAATTCTTGTTCTAAATATTAAAATGCGAAATGTGTTAACAGAAACTTGTTTCAAAGAAATACATAACCAATGTATGATTAACCCTACCAATTGCATAGCTGTAAAGATCTTATGAACCATAGGATATAAATATAGACACACATTAAGTAAGCAAAACTGACTGTGGCTCTGACTCTAACACTAGTCTGAATGACTAGATTTGTCTAGATCTAAATGCAGATGGTATAAAACAAGCTGATTAAATTGATGTGAATGCAATGCTAGATAAAAGATTAACATCTTAATTGTATATATATATTCATGTGACCAACTGACCTCTAGCACTTCTGCCACCAGCTATATAGGTCTACCCCCCAAGCTGACCAATGCACCCCCATTAACACAGACTCAGGTGCATTCCAGGCAGAGAAGCCTTTGTTCTTCAGCTTGCTGCCACTCTACAACAACAGTCAGTTAGCTAATCTGACTTTTAAATACATTATAGGGATAGCTAAAGCTAGACTTGCTTATTTCTAATCGACAATAGAAGCAGTTTATTTTGTGTGTGGAAAGACGGGAGTTTGGTTTCTGGTCACTTGTGTCACTTCCTAGCCAGGCGTTCGGCATCAATAGGATAGGGCAAGGACTGGTTAACTCAGTGTCAGGATAATGTGACTGAGTGGGATATGAGGACATGGTGCCGGCGGCCTGATTTCCCAGTGGGGCGGCACTATAAAATTGCCATGAGTGTGCACTGTCACAAGTCGGTACCCGTCCTGAAATGACCTTAGATGTTGTCAGGATGTAAAACTCCAACAACCAACTTGAATACTCTGATAAGTGATAAGCTAGAGTTGGCACATTCAGGTTATCCTGCCACTCCACACGGGGAGTGGTCACACCAAGGGCTATTTATTCACTTATGTATGTTGTAGGGGTGATGCAAATAGGAAATTGTAAGATGTTTGTCTTTCTAAGCACTTTTTTATATAGGTGACAAGATTATTTTACAATTATCTGTATGAATAGATAAGTAGAGATTACAAAGCTTGTTTTATTTAATGATGCCTCGAGAGCACATTAATTTTTGTATCATTGGCTATTGGACGTCAAACATTTGGTCATTCGGACATATTTCTTTAGAGCAAACCTGCTGCCGCCACATAGGCTACTCTCTCCGATAAGCCGCATGGGGTCTTATATGCACTTTCCCACAGAGAGGACAACACATACCACAGTGTGAAGTCTGATGCTCGAATCTGTGGCTCTGTAGGCAGGCTATGGTGAAAACAATGCAGACAAAGACAAAGGAAGAGCATGAAATGTAAAGAAGAAGAGAGAGAGTCCAGCCCTCTGGTTTATTGCTTATATAGTTACATGGGTTCATTGTAGAGTATCACCCCACCCCTTTCCCCCAATGGGAATCAAGCATTCTTGGCCCTACCAATAGGGATCCAGCATTCCTGGTCCCATGGATACCAGTGGTCTGCCCACCACCACAAGCTGTATGGGCCCATGGCCACCACCAACCTTGACCTTTTGAGTGTGGTGATCCCTATCCCAGCAGAGGGGCTAGGCCCTGAGCGTACTCACACCCAGACCTGCCAGCACCATTATGTCTATTTACATCCCACTCAGGCACCACCAACCCATACATATATATACATGTGCCTGGTCACTTACACCGATCAGTAATAGAACATTTGCATTCCCCCCTATGCCGAATATCAGAATATTTTACAACAGCCTTTGATGAACCAGTTGTGGACCACCAGTCGGAACAGAAAATAGCCCAAACTGCAAATGGGTCCACTGAGCAGGATCGACAGAGGTGGATTTGATGTCAGTAAATCTCTACTTTTTTCTTGTGAGTAGAGATTACAGCCAACAGACCCACCTCTCTCTCTCCCCGCCCCACTCCTATCTGAGGCTAGGTCATCAGTAAAACTGAATTTGCTCTTCATCTATGCCAGGTAAGATTTATATAGCTAATTAATATGTACAATACAGGCTGTCAAGTGTCCTACCTTCCCCTTTTTTTCCCTATTTTTTCCACGAAGCCATATATAGTCCTATTTTCATAAAACTTCCTATCTTTTCCCCCTATTGCTGACATCTTTTGACACATTGCATCTTTTTTTGCGAGACGCCATAATCGTTGACTGTGATGCTTTCGTAATTATGGCTGGTACCTTACCAAGTCTACCATATCTTTTCGGATGATACATTCTTATGCCATAGATTACTTTCCCTTCAATCATTTTTCAGGTGCACACTATTTGTTCTGGATTATTAGAAATCAGGTTTTGACAATGTCATTTTTGCAACATTTTTGTCAAGAAATGTCTATTTTTAAAGAAAAAAGGGGGGACCTACTAAGCGGGGGTTGCTTACTAAGCTGCCTAATGACATAGACGATGAATCAAATACAATGCGTCTTGAACAACTAGCACAGTATGATCATACCATACATTAACATTTGAATTTCAATTGTTTGTTTCCTATTTTCCTACTTTTTGAGGTGACTGCTCATTTGACGGCCTCTATACACTGTTTTGGTACATTGGCTCTTACACCAAATTCCTATTTTCTTCCCGTTTTGTGGGTAAAGGCCCTATTTTATCCCTATTTTTCTGACAAAGAAATCCCTACTTTCCTATATTTTAGACCCACTTTCCCAATTGACGCCCTGAGAATATATACAGTCAATGTACCCCTGACATAACAGGTGCTGATGACCTCCTACTTATATCCAAGTGAATATTGTTGGTATATTGGTCCATGTGTGGACATTATATAGGCTTAGAGAAAAAAAGAGATCCAGTGGTCTCATTAGGACACTTTAACTTCAAGGAGACTCCCACCCACCCTCCGAGGGAGAGAGAAAATTCTAAGGGCTCGGGCTCGCCGAATTATTAGGGAGGCAAGGAGGCTGTGTTGGAGACAATATGTCTCCAGCATAACCACTCACACCCCACTTTCTAAAGTATGGACCATGATCCGGAAAATAAAACAAAAATATGCTGGATCATCGGTCCAACATCTAAAACACAATAATATTCTTTTAACTTCCGTAACTGATATAGCCAACCTTCTTGCCAGTACTTTCTCCCAGAACTCATCTGTGCAAAACTGCCTTCCGGCCTTTGCACAGATGAAGTTGCGCCTGGAAAGACAACCTATAAATTTCAAATCTAATAACACTGAGCACTACAATAGTTTGTTCACAATAGATGAATTAAAGCATGCTTTAAATAGATCGCATGACACTGCAATAGGTCCAGACAAAATACACTACCAATTTTTAAAACACCTCCCACCAGCACCAATAGAACTGCTTCTGCACCTTTTTAATAATATTTGGCGCACGGGAGACATCCCAACCTCCTGGCAAGAGGCTATCGTTATTCCCATCCCCAAACCGGGGAAAGACCATAGCGAGCCCGGGAACTACCGCCCGATAGCACTTACAAGTTGCATTTGTAAAATTTTCGAACGAATGATTAACGATCGCCTCGTCTGGATCCTGGAGTCGGAGCACCATCTGACCGACTTCCAGTGTGGTTTCAGGCGGGGGAGGAGTACCCTCGACCACTTGGTCCGATTGGAGTCATTCGTTCGAAATGCCTTCATAAACAAAGAACATGTCGTGTCCGTGTTTTACGACCTCGAAAAGGCATACGACACGACATGGAAGTACGGCATCCTGAAGGATTTGTTCAATATGGGTTTTAGAGGGCGCTTGCCCATTTTCATTTCTAAATTTTTATCAAACCGGAACTTTAGAGTTTGGGTCAATGCTACCCTCTCTGATCCTTTTGATCAGGAGATGGGTTGTACCTCAGGGTAGCATTCTATCTGTTAGCCTTTTTGGCATTAAAATTAACAATATAGTCAAATCCATTAAGAGTACTGTATCCTGCAGTCTCTATGTAGATGACTTTTTAATATGTTATAAAGGTAAAAATATGAACACTATAGAACGGCAACTCCAATTAAATATAAATAGCCTTTCGTCATGGGCAATGGAAAATGGTTTTAGATTCTCCAAATCGAAAACCGTTTGCATGCACTTTTGTCTTTTACGGACTTTGCACCATGAACCTAATTTAACAATTGGAAATGATCCCATAAAAGTTGTCAAAGAGAACAAGTTTTTAGGAGTCATCTTTGACAACAAATTATCTTTTATCCCTCATATAAAGTACTTAAAGTCCAGGTGCCTTAAGGGACTAGACATTTTAAAAGTTCTAGCCCACACACAGTGGGGAGCAGATAGCACTGTTCTGCTCCAATTATATAGAACTTTAATACGTTCAAAATTGGACTATGGCTGTATTGTTTATGGTTCAGCCAGGAAATCATACATATCACAGTTAGACAATATACACCATCAAGGCCTTCGGCTGGCCCTGGGGGCGTTTAGAACCTCGCCCGTCCAGAGCCTTTATGTCGAAGGCCGAGAGCCTTCCCTTAAGAGTAGAAGGCTCAAACTATCTATGCAATATGCGATAAAATTAAAAGGAAATATTTTAAATCCTGCATATAACTCCATTTGTATGCCACCATATGAATGCCTCTATGAATCAAGGCCAACATACATAAAGCCGTTAGGCCTCAGAATAAAGCCTCATTTGGAGGCCTTGAGGGCAAATATACATAACATAGCACCCTCACAATATTCAGATGTTCCTCCCTGGCAGCTGAGGAAACCAAACATCATCCTCCAGCTGGCCATGTCAAAGAAAAGTCAAACGCACCCACTTTCATATCATGAAAGCTTTATCGATGTGCGAAGTGCTTTTAGTGCCCACCTAGCCGTTTACATGGATGGGTCAAAGACAGACAACGGAGTCTCTGCGGCAGCAATCATCCACGGACGTGAATTAGGTACGCGTATTCCAGATCAGAGTTCCATCTTTACTGCTGAGGCACGAGCACTCCTACTCGCGTTAGAGTGCATCGAAACCTCAGCCAGTCATAAATTCATCATTTTCACTGACTCTTTTTCCTGCCTTCAGGCTTTAAACAATAGGAAACTGGACCACCCAATACTACTTAAAGTACTCATTAAGCTAAACTCTCTTTCAATAGCAAAATTTGACATTCACCTATGTTGGGTGCCTAGTCATGTGGGTATCCCAGGAAATGAGAGAGCAGATCAAGCGGCCACTCGAGCCCTGACTGCTCCTTTGGAACACTGTCATATTCCCCACTCTGATCTTAAACCTACCATTCAAAAATACATTTGGAACCTATGGCAGATCGAATGGGATGAACACCCAGACAACAAACTCCATAGAATTACCCCCTCCGTGAACGGACTGCCGCAGAGTCGCCTGGAAGGGCGACACGACCAAGTTGTTTTAACAAGATGCCATATTGGCCACTCGTGGCTAACACACGTTTTTCTGCTCAAGGGGGAGCCTCCCCCTGAATGTATTGGATGTCAGTCCCCACTGACATTAAAACACATTTAATTAAACTGTGTGGATTTCATGGCCCTGCGCCAACAATTTTACACTGCAAACAACATGCAAGACCTTTTTACTAAAGTAAAACAAGAAAAGATTTTAGCCTTTTTGAGGGCAGCTGGTTTGTACCAACTCATATAGGTTTTTAAACAAATTTCATCAGTGAATAATACTATCATTTAGACTTTTATTCAGCTATATGATTGAGTTTACAAAATTCATGAGTGTCCATTGACACAAAATTGATTGTATGCTTTTACATGTAAAAGCGATGGTTTGAACAAAAACAAACATTTCTCGCCGTGAATATGGCCTATGTTGCCGACACGGCATAAAGCAACCACCAATCAATCAATCAATCCGAGGGAGAGTGGCAGTAACAAATACACAAATTCACTCTAAAGTGTCAAAAGTAATATGTCTAGATTTGCATCCTGAAATAACATAATGCAGTTGATGACTGAATTGTAGTTTACGGGAATATTGTACGTATATTTCTCCATGTGTGTAACATCAGATATCATGGTGTTTTATTTAAAACTGTGAGATCTAGTGGATTCTTTGGTACAGATTAAGGGGTACAGCTGATGGTGACTGAGGAGTTGTTTCCAACAGTGTTCCAGCAAGTTGAGCTGCTATTGGGTAAGTTGCTATTGGACAGACGATTATTAGGTGAGCTGACTCACACTGTTTTGGATTCAGAAATGTTAAATTCATATGCGTCTATTGACACATAATTGATTTTATGCTTTTACATCCTATGTAAAAGCCACAGTTGAATAAAAGAACCCAGACAATTTCTGCCGTTAATATGGCCTGTGGTGCCGACATGGCATAAAGAAACCATCAATCAATGAAAAACCTTTTTTGCAATGTAAACCACAGACAGTCCTTAAAAACAACTGTGCTAAGTCACCTCCTGTCCTTTTGGCTATTCTTTCTCAGTTAGATTTTGCTGTTATTACTGTTAGTTCACTCAAGTTCACTTCAAAATTGCATAAGATATGGTTTTTGCTATTATTTGACATGAAATAGAATTCCTGTAAATGTCATGTTAGGCATGTGAATGTAATTGACAGGAGTGACATAATTGATAGTGCTAGCTTTTCAAAGTGAATATGGCCTTAGTTGACTACATCTAATATAACAATCAGCAATCAATGAATCAGAAATAATGCATGGTTTCTTAGTTACCTGATTCAGAGGTTCAGGTCTACTGTCCACATAGGCTACATGTTGCACAAATAATTCCTAAAGACGGGACACAATGTGGCATTGTTATGCACTATTGATATGTGTGTAGAAATAATGCATGGGTTCCTGGTTACCAATATCGATGTTTGTATTAGCAATGTATGCCTAATGACAAAGCTGACTGTTGTCAGAGAATGGTTGAGTGCATAATTCACAACACTCGGACAAAGGAGGAGAAAGTCAAATGTATCAACAATCATTTATTGATTCAGAGAATCATATAAGTTTGTAATGATAGTTCATGTAATCGTGCCGCAGGGGCGTGCAGGAGGCTGGCTCCGATAACGAGGTGTCGATGAGGTAGACACCTGAAGGCGGCTGGCACCTTGGGACCAATCGGTAGTGATGAGGAATGGTGGTCCAGCGTTAATGTTCATGCTAGTTGCTGTGTCAATGTCTGTAGCGAGATATGATAACATCGTCAGAAATCAACAATCAAGAAAATTCACTGGACCTCAGCACTTAACCCCCCAAAACAGGGTGGGTGGGAGGGGAAATTAGTGTTGCTCGTAGGAGAGTCAAGACAGAAGTGAGGGAAACCGGATGAGAAACGAGGTCAATGCCGAGGTCAACCTTGCCTTGTGCGTGAATTAAACATGTTGCCTCGTCAACATGCCTAATTAATTCAGAGATGTGTGGCTATGGAAGTTTAGACACTAAGACTAAATACAAAAGTTACACATCATATTGTTTGTTTACTGCAGGTAAATATTGTCAGTTGTCTGAAATATTAGCTTGCAGACTGTTATGGCCTTTGCTAACTGGAACTGCATGACTTAATTATTTATTCTAATAATAACGACAATATTAATAATAATACTAAAAATATGTGAAGGATCAGTATATTGTCTTTGTCATGACTGAGGGAGGGAGGGAAGGAGTGGGTGGAGGGAGACAGACAGACAGGCATACACACAATCAGACATACAGGCACACATGAATACATACAGGTAGGCAAACATACACACATACATGCATGCAGGCAGTCATACAGGCAAGCAAACATACAGGCATGCAGGAATACATATATACATACAGGCAGGCAAACATACATACACACATATATACATGGAGGCAAGCAGGCAGTCGTACAGGCAAGCAAATATACAGGCACGCAGGAATACATATACACATACAGGCAGGCAAACATACATACTTACATGCAGGCAGGCAGTTATACAGGCAAGCAAACATACAGGCATGCAGGAATACATATATACATACAGCCAGGCAAACATACATGCACACATACATACATGCAGGCAGGCAGTCATACAGGCAAGCAAACATACATGCATACACACATACATACATGCAGGCAGGCAGTCATACAGGTAAGCAAACATACAGGCATGCAGGAATACATATGTACATACATGCAGGCAAACATACATACACACATACATACACGCAGGCAAGCAGGCAGTCATACAGGCAAGCAAACATACAGGCAAGCTAAGCAGGCAGACAGGAAGATAGGCAGGCAGTCATACAGGCAGGCAGGCAGGCAGACAGACAGGAAGATAGGCAGGCAGTCATACACACAAGCAGGAAGACAGGCAGGCAGTCATACAGGCAGGCAGACAGGAAGATAGGCAGGCAGTCATACAGGCAAGCAGGCAGACCGGAAGACAGGCAGGCAGTCATACAGGTAGGCAGGCAGGCAAGCAGGTCGTCGGGCTAACTTCATTCTGAATCTTCTGATAATATAAAGGTCTCCCGTACCACGTGTCACATGATTATTTCATTGCATCGACTCAATGAATAGGATCATAATTAAGCCTTTGTTATTTTATTTTAAGCGTAAGTTAATTCAGTAATTAATAAATTAGGGTTGCTTATTTTGCTGTTTCCATTCCATAACCTAAGAAGATCCAAATAAAGGATTTGTAAAAATATACAAAATGGAATCCCACCAATTCGGAAAGTTGAGAAAATCCAAGCAACATACAGTGTTACAAATATAATATCTCATATAAAATTAACAAGAGAATAATTATTTCTGAATGCTGTGATTAGTCGGTGAAAATGAGTCTGGCTGTCTTCCATTTTGACACAGAGCCTGATAATTATTATTGTTGCCTTCTGCATTTGTCAGATTTAATGGTATCCGTTGTCATATTGAGATGCAAGGCTGATCTATATTTTAATTTAGATTTGGCACGCCAGGTTCACTGAGAGCGGTCGCACTGAGGGCGGGCGCATGGATGGCGGGAGCACGGAGGCCGGACGCACTGACATCGGACACGGCTGGCGGACGCATCGGCCATGCGGGCAGACCGGCGTGGCCAATGGGTAGGTGGCGAGCGCGGTGGACGCGGCAGGCATCAGCACGACGGGCAGCTGGCGTGACAGGATGTGGGCACGGCGGGCGGGCGGGCAGGCACGGCAGATTGGCCGGCACGGCGGGGGGTGGGTGGGGGCTGGGGGGAAAGCAGGGAGGGTGCGGAGGGCGGGCGGGCAGGCACGGCAGCGGGAGTGAGGGCCGGTATTGATCCACACACTGCCACCAAAACTTACATGTTTAAAAGAAATGAAAATTTCCAAACATATGGTTGCTTTTCTGGGACATATTCAAACCAGTCAACTCAAACCAAGGACTTACAAAATTATTATTTGTCACTACCTAGCCTAGCACTTCGTATTATTAGGAGAGGCATGGACTGGTTAGGTCAGTGTCAGGAGTTTTTTGTCCTGGCAACATCTAAGGTCATATCAGGATGGATACCGACTTGTGACAGTGCGCACTCATGATGACTTTATAGTGCTGCCCCACTGAGAAATCAGGCCGCTGGCACCATTACCCAATATCCCACTCAGGCACATTATCCTGGCACTGAGCTATCCAGTCCTTGCCCTATCCTATTAATGCAGAGTGCCAGGCTTGGAAGCGATAAGTATCATTCTACCAATTTTGTGATGCACTTTTCAAGCATTTGTTGCCATATAGAAAGGAATACTGAGTCAATTTAATATAATCTGTTACTGCATAACCCTATGGTGTCAGAGTTTTTGGCATGTTTGCCAGAATTACATTTCTCAGTATGTGCTTCAAATATCTCTAAAGATAGCCATTTAAAATAAAAGGTACTTCAAACTAAAAGAAAGGCAGATAATAACTATCAACATAGGTTGTAGTTTAGTTGGCTGTCCAACTCAAGGCCTAGGTATTTGTAATGGTCTACATTTTCTAGTGTTTGGTTTCCTAACTTACAGTGTAGTTTTCTTTCTGGCATTTGTTTATGCGAGAAGAGTACTGTTTTTGATTTGCTTGTGTTGTTGGTTATTTTGTTGGACTCACACCACTCATCTAGTTTTAGTAGGAGTTTATTTAGTTTAGTTATTACCTCCTCCTCTGTGGTGCCATTTGCGTATATGACTGTGTCATCTGCATATAGTTGGAGGCATTCAGTTTGCAACCATTTTTCCAGGTCGTTTATATAGATTATAAAGAGTAGTGGCCCTAACACTGACCCTTGGGGTACACCACATGTGACAGGTTGGTTGTCTGATAGTGTATTGTTTATTTTTGTTTTCTGTTGCCTGTTGTTCAGGTAGCATCTTATCCAATCCATAGTGTTGGATTTTATGCCCATGGTTTTTAGTTTTTTCCAGTAGTATTTTGTGGTCTACTGTGTCAAATGCTTTGCTGAAGTCAATGAAGGCGGCTCCAACTAATTGTTTTTGGTTCATTGATGCCATTATGTCATTTGTTAGGTTAGCTATTGTTTTTGATGTGGAGTGCAGTTTCCTGAAGCCCCCTTGTCTTTCGTTTAGTATATCATTTTTTTCCAGGTGTTCATTGATGTGTCTATGTAACACTTTTTCAATGAGCTTGCCTGGGGTTTGAAGAATTGATATTGGCCTGTAGTTTCACATGTTTTGTTTGTCTCCACCCTTGTGAATGGGGGTGATGGTTGCCATTTTCCAGGCTGAGATAAAACGCCCCTGCTCAAAGGAGATGTTGAATAGGTCTTACTATGGTGGCCGGGATGGCTTGGAGTGCCTCTTTCAGTATTTTGGTTGGTATTTCATCTATTCCACTTGGTTTATTCGTGTCTATGTCATTTTTTTTAATTTTTTTTTTTTACTTCATATATCTAACTCAGAAAATGTCAGAAACTCATAACCATCGGACCATGCAACTTTAATAACACACATCACCGCTTCATTCATAAATAAAAACAATATCCCTTCTAACCCGCCTTCACCTTTGTGACCTGCCGCGGTGACCAAATTGGTAGAGAGCAGGCCTCCCGGGCAGGAGACCGGGCACTCAATTTCCGGTTGAGTCAAACCAATGACTTACAAAATGTATTCTTGTCGCTTCCTAGCCAGGCACTCGGCATTATTAGGATAGGGCAATGACTGGTCACCTCAGTGTCAGGATGATGTGACTGTGGGATAACAGGTCATGGTCCTGGCCGACTGATTTTCCAAACAAGTATCATTTGTAGTTGGATTAGAAACTCCTTCGACTGGTATCATTAATATCTGTTTAAGGCTACATAGTCCAATTATAAATTTTAAAACTAAAACAGATGCTATTCTACATATTGAACTTAAGACATATATGAACTTATTAAAAATGTGTTTCTCTATAGAAGGGAATAATGAGTCAATTTAATAGAACCTGTTATTGCAGAAGCCTATGGTGTCAGAATGTTGGCAGATTGCCAACATTAATTCGACATGTTTGCACTTCAAATATCTCAAAAGTTAGACATTTTAAATTAAAGTTATGTAAAACCATGGTAAAGTAGATTATTATGAGCAATCTAATATATATATCTCAAAAACACTATAACAACTCAAAAATATAGGACTCTGCAACTTTAATGAAGCCAAAATACACAGAATACATGCAATCAAAGGTATAAGAACATATCAATCAACACCAGGAAAAGTCTAAATTCCAGCCGACTGGAGGATAGTTTGTAGGCACTAGAAAGCACTCTACTATCCCAGAACCATGTTCATCAAACTGGTGGTAGGTGGGTTAGCACACCTTCCACAGTGCTAATCAGTAGGTGATCGATGTAGTATTTTGTATACTCGCATAATTCGTTATACATCACATAATTTAAAGAAATATATATGGAGCCACCGTCGCTGGCCCAGGACTGACCAATGTGGAACCAAGCAGCTGGGGCACAAGTGTACACTAGTGTAGGGGGTGGATCCCCATAATGAACACATGCTTACGAGCAGGTGATAGCTGGAGGGTGGCGAGATACATACAACTTGCAAGTGTGCCCCATCCTAAATAATAGTGGCTTGAGACAATATATATTACATAAAACATTGACCATATGACTGAGAGCCAATGTTTTTTAAGATGGCAGTATGTAGTGCATTGAAACAGCTGAAAACATTATTCAATAACCTACCTATCATCTCTACGATATTTCTCTGCATGCAATGTGGTCCACTCCCCTCTAGGTTAACTGTTTAGACCATGCATTTCAAAAGTGTTATTCACTCTGGTGATATCGTATGATGCACAAACGTGTTACATATGAGAAGACAATAAATGTTTGAAAAGGCAGAGTACCTAGATCCCCAAAATACCTTTTCACAATCATATTATTTAAATGTAAAATGTGTGAATCAAAATCGAACAAAGTGTGGCAATAAATCAGACAAGTCTGGAACAGTGAACGGTAAACAGCTTAGTACCCTTGATCATTGCATCGCCAGGTCTTTCATCAAACTTATTTTGCCTGAAATCTTGACTTAAAAGAGAAAGAAAGATGCATTGCACAATTCAAAATATAGAAAACTCTCACCACTTAAGATAATAATTAAGTTGAAGAAATTAGGAAAACATGGATGGAACCAACATGAACAATTGACGACGTGAACAAGCAGCTCTTTGAATTGGATTTTATTCAATAACATATAGGGTTGTAATAGTCATTAAACAGTAAAGTTACAATTTGGAAGTTTCTCCGTCAGTTGAACTTCGACTCAGGCCCTCAACCAAGTGGGATGAGAGGGCCTGTGTCGCCATGGAGAAAGCGACCCGAGGGAGATAGCTGTACACGGCGGACGACCGCCAGTTCCCAAGCTGCCGTATTTCGGTGATCTGTGCGCACGCCTTGACGCATGCCTGTGCGCCTCCTCGGCGTAAGCTATGGATGGTGTAGGAGTCAGGGTCGGGCAGTCGTCCGGCGAGAAGAGCGGTCCTCAGTGTTGCCGTAAGTATGACCGCTGTAAGGGGGTGTCCGTCGGGGAGGAAGAAAGCTGGAGCATCTGGGCTCGTGTGGGTGGCGTTCTTGCATCTCCGCCAGGCCTGAACAGGGCAGACCGGGTAGACGAGGATGGAGAAAGCGTCCATGGCAGGCCTAGTGGTTTTAGTTGAACGGACGTCGACGGCCAGTAGTCTTCCCGCGTCGACCACGTCAGCACCTCTTAAGGTGTGTCCGGGTTCGTCATGTTCGTCCAGCGATAAGGAGGTTGCCCTGTCTAAGCAGGGTGAAGCAACCGATGAGGACGGCCGATGAGGACGGCGGCGGATAGTACCCGGCCTCCGGGGCCTGCAGACCAGAAGTATTGGGCCAGCTGGTTTAGTATGGTGGGGGTGATGGGCGGGGCCTGTCGGGGGACGTGGGTGGACAACTGTACCACACGCGCTTCACCACCGAGATGGGGTATGTGTCGAACGCCTTCGGCATGCCCCCCACGAGACGTACCCGGGTCCGAGCCCCGCTGATGTAGTTGAGGATGGCCGAGGGGGACCTGAGGTCGTCATTGAAGGTCGTGACGAAGGTCATCATGTTGTACTGTGATGGGTGGCGGGGGTCGTAATGGAGGTCTTGCGAGTGTTGCAGGTATCACACCATCTGGCGCGATTTGTTCCGCCAAGTCCCCGCCGCTAGACCGGCAGTGAAGAGCACGGCGATCTGGGAGTGGTTGTCATCCATGAGGCCTGGGAAGAGAAAGCAAGTTATTATTCCAGGCCCACATAGCTTCGGGTATGGCGGTGTTTGAGTGGCGCACTCTGATGCGGGTCAGCCCGAGGCGCTGGCAGATGATGCGTGCCCTCTCTTGCACCACGTTGTCGAAGGGCGCCCTGCTTAGAGTGTCGGCGAGGACGAGGTCCCTGCCTGGCTTGTGCACCACCTCTATTTCGGTAGAGTGCAGGGCGGCGAACCGCCACAGCTCCCTGGCGCAGGTCCCTGCCTGCCCCAGAGGCTAGGACTGACTGTGAGGCCTGGTTGTCTCTGTTGACCCGGATGATGCAGTCTTGGGGTCTTAGGGGAGCGAGGGCCTGGACTACCATGACAAGGTTGATGGCCTCGAGGCGGTTGATGTGGTGGCCACTTGCCAGGTACTCGACAGGGTAGGCCTCGGAGAAGTAGCCCGCCTCGGAGTGGGCACCTCCCGTTTGTGGTTCTTGCATAGTCGGAGAACAACACAAGGTCGCGGACCAGCTCGACGGTCATGAGGTGCCTGCTGGTGCGAGGCGTGTCATGGAGGCTCGCCAGAGCCGGTTCATGAACCGTCAAGCCGGTGCCACGCATCTGGCCATGTGTTCTAGTCGTCCAATGATGTGCTGGAGTGTGGTCCGTGTGATCTTCGGGGTGCCGATGACCTCTTTGCACTCTGCGATAATGTCGGACAGCTTGTCGTCCAGGATGCAGACTGTCATTTGTTGGGTGCACACCTCATACCCGAGGCATTCAAGGCATTGGGTCAGGGGGGGTGCATTTAGTAGGGGATAGTGCCAATCCCAGGTTTGCCATGATCTGGATCATGTCGGTGTATGCGGCGTCGGCGGCCTTCTTGGTTGCCGCTACCCCGACGAAGTAGTCGAGGTAGCAGATGACAAAGTGGCCCTGTCGGCAGAGGAGATACACCAGGGCGTTGGTGGTGCGAACGCAGGCCATTGACGAGGTCCTGCACCTGAAGGCCGGTACAACATCGAGGTCGACCTTCGAGTCTAGGGTGATGCCCAGTAGGGGAACCGAGAGAGGGCGGGGCCGGAGCTGACAGTAGGCTCGGGACACGTCTGCTGACCAAATGTAGCAATCCTGGCCGACCCTTGTGACTTCGTCCGCCAGGTCCCTGATCCCAGGCCTCCCATGGAAGTAGCCCTCCCGAATGCCCGCATTGACACTGGCACCACTGGGGTAGCTGAGATCCATGATGACGCGTCGCTTGTCGGTGTTCCTTTTAGGACGGGTCATCATGGGGCTGGTCTGGGCCCAGGGTGTGAAGGGTGATGTGGCGAATGCCCAAGTAGGGCACCATGCTCCGCCTCCTTGTGGATGTAGTTGCGGATACAATGTAGTTGTTCTGGATCTTCCGGGTGGTTGGAGGTGACTGGGATGGGGGGCTTGTCGGCCGTATAGTAGGCAGGCCAGCCAAACTCCAGGAAGTCGACCAGTTGTGTGTCGTGGTATCGTCTGAGGTATTTTCGCCACATAGGGATGTTTAATGCGGACGGGACCGTGATCCTTGCCGATATGTGGTTGGGCAACCCAGTGGCCCGTACCCTGTTGTCGATATTCAAGTAATGTTTGTTCACCCAAGCTTCGGCTAGTGTAGTCGGCCAGATTCGCAGTAGAGTTGACCAATATGTGATCGGTGTGTGTGGTGGGTTGTAAGGTGGCGCTGGTTCGGTGTGGTTCGTCGACATCTTCGGTGGCGTATGCCTATTGCTGATGAGGAGCGCATCTGGTGGCTCTACCTCCTTGTCCTCCGTGTCCATGCACCCACCCTCCTGCCCCTTTTGGTCTCTTGTAGTTTTTGTGCTTGGTTACTGGCTGCCGACTGGTGTAAACCGGCAGGCCCGGTACTGGTTGGTTTGTTTCTGAGTCGGCCGAGGCAGCTTTGAAGTCGCGGGAGGGGCTGGTGGCGACGACAACCGGCGGGCGCTTCCGGCCGCTGCTGGGAGAGTGCAGGGGTGTCAGTGTTGTGATGTGTTGTGGTTACATAAGCCAGGGAGCCCCCAGCTCCATGTGTGGTGGGTCATCTGTGTTCGGCGGAGACTTCTGAGGTGGCTGCCGCTGTGTCGTGTGGGGGGTGAGTCTGCTGGATGGCGAGCAGTCGCTTGCTTTGGTGCTGTGCGACAAGTTTTTATGACCTGCTTGGTGGCCTCCGTCCCACCGGCCCACGGCTAGATCTGAGGGCATGCCGGCAGGGGCCGCTAGCCGCTTACGGCCTTTGTTGGTGGGAGCGTCTGCGCCGGTGTTGTGTGGTGCGCCTGTTACATCGTGGGAGGGACAGCGGCTCCCTGTGTAGTTATTATGCAGCGGTCGGCGGCGACTTCTGAGGCGGCTATCTTGGTGTTATGTGGTGCGACAGTTGTGATGCCTCACGAGCGGGCTGAGTCGTTGCCAGCTGCTCGCCTATCATTGTCTCGCTGTGTTTGGAGGGGGTGGTTTGCGTCATCTGAGGGGTTGCTGCCGGGGCCCGCCAGTCGCTTCTGGCCATTGTCGGTGGGGTTGCTTTCCCCGGTGTCGTGTGGCGGCAACATCTGATGCCACAGGGGTCTGATTGTCGCTTCGGGCGGTTCTCTGGGGAGTTGTTTGTCACGGCGTCGTGTGGGTGGGGGCGTTACATCGGCTGGCAACCAGCCGCTTTCTTGTGAGCTGAGTTGGTTGTGACCGGCGGTGAACCCCACCGCGATGGGGCCCAGGGGTGGGTTATGGCGCTCTGTCGGGGGTTTCCGGTTGCTACTGTGCTTAGTGTTGGTGCGTGCGCTGCCGTCTGTTAGTGTCTTGTCATTCTTAATGGCCCTAGGCGGGCCGTTTAGCAAAAATCTGATTTCTCGGTATTGCTGTCTGACCTGGTGCCCTGGGATCGTTTCTCCAGCTGTCTTTTCTTATTATTACATTCAGTCTCTTTGTGGGGTTTGTGCGGCAATATTTATTAGCGCACACATGCGCAAACCGTGCCGCACCTGCTCCTTGTGAGCTTGGGAAGCTGCTGTCTTGGCCGGTGTTCCATCGGTGGCAGGGGTGGCCGTTCGTTTCATAGCTGAATTCGGGGCGCTTGTATTATTGGTATCTCGAGGTGGAGGCAGACTAGGTTTTTTGGTGGTATTCATCGTCCATGTGGTGCTGAGGCGATCGTTGGGGTTGTCTGCCTTTGGACGTGCAGGCTTCTACATCGCATCAGGCAGGCATCCCGTTGGATGTCCTTGACCGCCGTTGGGTCCCTCCAGGGCCGGGGGAGCCTGCCATCGTCTATCATGTTGAAAATGCGTTCGGACCAGGCGAGACAGGTCTCCCAGTCCCACTCCCCGTCCATCTCTACCACATGTTCCACATGCTCGGCCAAGGGCTCGACCCAGCTGCGAGGAACGGTCAAGTCCTTCGCCATCCTATGGAGTGCTGATATATATATTCATACCAGGTACTTTCTCCCTGGCCTACTTTCCATTTTTGCTCCCCTCGGATTACAAAAGTGTGAGGTAGAAGAGGCTTCCTACCTCTGCGTGGCTTGTTGAAGTTGCTGCCTTGGTTCAGTAGCTCATCGATAACGTCACGGTGCCCTCGGTCATCCTCGGAGGAGTGTGAGTGCCTCCTGCCTCGATTTCCTCTGGTCCTGCCTCGTACTCCGTCGTCACGGCTCACATGCGTGTTGCTGTAATGTGTGGTGGAGCTTGGGCGCCAGGGGTGACTTTGCTCTGGGGAGGATGAGCTGATGAGGTTTCTCTATGTGGGCACTCCTTGTGACGGAAGGCGGCATGGCGATGGCTGGGGGATCACATCCTTTCCCTTTTTGATGTCTCCATTGCCGACATCCTGTCCAGCATTTTTCTGGTTACCTCTGCCCGCTGGGTCAGAGTGTTGGCCAGGGATTTCTCTAGGAGGGCCATCTAGTGGGTGGCGTCCACAGTGTCTTGACGGGCGTGTCCATAGAGTCCGGTATTGGTGGCAGGAAGGCAGTGGTTGGCGGGACGGCCACTGGTCATGGGCATCCCCGGGTGTGTGGCGTGGCGGTGTCTGGTGCGGCGGTCATCGCTGGGAACGTCGGCGGTGGCCGTAGTGCTGTTGTTCGTAGCGGCGTCGGCATTAGCGGCGTCGGTGGCCCGGCGTCGGCGTTTAGCGATGCGCAGCATGGAGAAATCAGTTGGAGAGGAGAGCAAGCCCATGGGGCTGAGTGGTGAGCAAGCCCCTGGGCTGAGTGATGCTGAGGTTTCCGGAGAGGTGCTGAGTTAGGGTGGTGTGTTGCTCGTCCAGCTGCTGGAAACATAGTGAGGTTTGATGGGTCTCGGGGGCCGACGATGGGCGGTCGTGACATCAGAGGTCTCGCAAGAGACTGGGTTCGCATGAAACCCGGTAGAGGCGTGGGGATAAGGAATGGAACCCGGGTGGTACCACCGGGGAGACTCCTTGTTCGCACGCAAATTACCCATGTTGGCGAACCAACATGAACAATGTCTACACACCCAATATTATCTGAGTTATCTCAAAATAAGGCTTCTCCGAGCCAAGTGAAAATAGGCACAGACAAGCAAAATGTGGCTTGAGCTTTTCCATTGGACAAGTGACAATTTTAGGCTGGAAAACATGTATTTCACAATTTTGTTTGCTTTCCATTATATATCTGCAGATGCCAAAGGTGAAAAAGTGGAAATTCAGATGGATAAGTAACAATCACACAAGACTTGTCCTATGGACAAGTGACTTTTTGGGGGGTTTTCTATCACTGTATTGTATAATTAACAATTCTACAAAACTTGTTAATACAGTTCAACTGGTCATTAGAAATTATTCCCATCTATTGCAAACAAAGTTAGATAATGTATGGTGCCATTAACTGTGAGAGCCTGCCCTTGATTGGGAGCTCACAATTATTATCATGTATATGGTTGCCATATCTCCGTGGAATGAAGACAAAATATGACCCACAGATAACTCCCCTTCTCCCACCACCAGAGTATTTGGCTTCATCATGTTAAGACAAACAAGGACCATCAATCACTAAACACAATAACTGTGTAAGTCATGAAACCACTTAAACATTAAATATTATACCTTACATCCTCATTACAGAGGAAGGAGGAAAGCAAATACATAAATTATAGTTTCCTCCTTGAGCTATTAAAACACATTAACCACAAAAAAGTGTTACTATTAAACCATTGACTCTTGTCTCTATTGATCTGTATATACAACTTTCTGTGTACCGATATGCTAGGAAGATAATCTTCTATATTTATTAAAATATGTAATAAGTATCATCTAGGTAGATCCAGTGACATGCTGTCTTTAGATGCCCAAGAGCCCCTTACCACAAACCTATGTTCTGGGTCTCACACCACATACTGAAAGCTAAAGCAGTAATTAATCTACTCAGTCAATAAATACTACTCATTTGAAGGGTACTTGGCTTGTATATATATTTAAACATTCTTTAATCAATCATCATGATTAATTTTCATTCATTAGTTTTCATTTTGACATCTCGTTAAGGAGGCTGTGGACCAACACAAGTTTACTTATTCATAATTAATGTTGTTTAATGCTGATTTAATCTATCATATACCACTTCTGATTTTATGACAGTTGTATGCTCTTTGGCATACATTTCTGTGCTCTATTTAACTTGTTTGAAATAAAATAATTGTCTTTAGTCAGATATGTTTAACCACTGTATGTCCCCCAAAAGCTCATATTTACATTTTGTGCTGGGGGTCATTAAACAAACAAACAAATCATAGTTAACATGATCAAATAGGACTTTATGTAATGCATAGCTTAAAATAACTTTCATGAGTTGGTTATGGTCTGATGAACACTGAGGGACACTGTGGTCAAGCTGTCACTATTTCAGTCATCCATTGCTAATGACCTTTCCCAGCTGGTAGAGTGATGTGGTCTGGGGAATTCTTGCACAATTGGATAGGCTTTATATATCAAGATTGAACTGAAAGATGTCTTCGTGGTGTTCTCTGTGGAAGAGTGGTTAGAGTCTCTGACTTTTTTTCGAGGTCGGAGTCCTACTCTGAAGGTCGGTGCTTCGATTCCCTGCCAACTCTGCCAATTTGGATTTCCACCTCTGTGTATAACTTACAGCGTCATCAAAGGCTGGTTGCTCTCATACCATGTCTTATGTGGTGTGGGAGGTTAAAAATCCCTTGGGTCGGTAAAAGTGTAGGCTCGGGCTTTCTATCAACAAACTGTCTAATGGTGAAAACAAGTCTATTCAGACTTATCCATGATGGGCAGAATAAATCTTTAAAAAAAATTCATGGATAACAAATAATAAAGAAGTGTTACCATGCAACAGAATTCCCCAAGGAAAGCATCACAAAGTCTACTTTGACTAATAGTTATTTGTAGCACTTTTACTAGGCCTTATAGCCAATGTATTTCCACTTATCCCTCCTAGCATGACATCACAGAATGAGCTATTTGCGCTCCACACCAGTATGTGGGGATTGTTCTGTCCGGAACCATTACTCAGAGTATTCCAGGGATATTTCTATAGCGCTAAGTACAATGCAGCTACTATTTTTAGAATTTAATTATTTTACTACAATTCAGTGAATATTCACAAAAAGAATTCATGGTAAAATAAAATGACCACATCCTTATCTAACATACATTTTGTATATTATTTTGTATAAAGTAACAGAAATTGTAAAAGAGCTCCCACGATTGTTTTGAATCTGAATTTGACAAATGACCATGGATATCTGTTGCATCATTGTCTGCCTTTAGTTGGGGATCAATGCCCCCCTTTAGAGGTTATTGAGCTGAATATCACAGATGGCCATTTCACTATGTTGGTACAAAAACTTGCCAGTCTTCCACACAAACTCTAGGGTGCAAAATAACTCACATTGACAAATGAATACACATGAACTATTTCCTTGATTTGCGTTAACTGTAGAGTTCAGGTTACAGGTTCTGGACATAGATGTTGTATGCAATTTGATTTCAAGTCCTTCGACTGGGACCCTATCAAGCACATATAAAATGGTCTCTTTGTTCTCACAGCTGAGATAAGAACCATAGATGGTGACTGCAACCTGAGGGTTTGTTGCAGTGGTAGTGATAGATGGGAAATGTATGCGCTGGTGGCTCACTAGGGATGTTGATTGTGGTAGAAGGTTACAGGTTGTTACATTAGCATCGCTCATGTAATAGTTAGTTTGACTGATTGTAGCATCTCCAACACGTGTGCCTAAAATGAGAAAAATTGGCGTAAAGAAAATGTCCCTCCCTGTAAATCATTAGATTACATATGTAACTGACTTGCTGACATGCCAAACATTTGGTAAATCCACATGTTTTCAGGGAATAAACAGCATACTCCTTAATTGTTTTGCATATAGGCCTATAACACATTAAAAATCAATGGCTGAAGAGATTCTATATTCTTTTAAACATGTCTTCATCGAGTAATCTAGTTACAAATATATATGCTGAAATAGTGGTGTGACACAAGCAAGGTTTGAACAAGGGCCACACAAGAAGCAGGTTCCAAACTCATTCAGCCATCCTGTTTGGTTACTAATTGAAAAAGTTCTTTCATTGAGAAATCTCTTGCATTCAGGAAATGCCTGTGTCAGAAGTCATGCTTTAGAAATCATTTTAATTTGACTAGTTGCCAATTTGAGTAACATATATGTGATACATGTGAATTGTGATATTACTGGTCTTGATTTGATTGATTTTTATGTTATGTCAAAACCTCAAGATATATAATTATTCTCGCATTAGATAAGTCAATTAATATTATCTACATCTTTTTTATGTTACCTTTTCTAAATGTCCTTGCATTTCCTGTCAGTACTAAGTCAAACTGTCATTGAACAAGGAGGCATAAAAGGTTTGAAGATGTTGGGATCAATTTTGAATCTTCTCAATTCAGGGCATTTCTAATGTTGTTTGATAGACAAATAATGTTATTTGATATATTCTAATATTGATTTGAAACAGGATAGCAGTTAGGATTAGTTGGCTATTAACTGTTAACAAGTTTCTTACACCTATACAGCCAATTTACAAGACAGTCCTTTGGGTTCTAATTAAATTTGTATTTAGTACGATAGTGGTGATTGGGATAACTATTTATTGATAACACCTTGTAAATATCATATTGATATTAATTTTGGTTGTGTGTGGTAGCAATCACATGTAATAAGAATGACCTTTGTAGCAGAAATTAGCAGCGATGATTCTTTTATCCATATCTGAATTTATCGGGCAGGGGATGCTGTGGAGTACACAGGCGTTATTATTTCCCTGAAATGGCAATAACATGGAGATTATTGGTTTGAAGAACTGTTGCATAATGCTTAAGAATTGCATCTGATTCATGGGGGATGGGAGGAGACTTGGACAGCTTTCCACCTCCTGCTGCCAGACTCGCTCCTGCCGACCTACACCTGCAAATCAGAACTCTCTGGATGTTCTGGCCCCTATCACTTCCCCCTGCCCCCCAGAACGTCATACTCGGCTGCCACTGACACCAACGCCTCCCCAGTGGCCAAGCGGGGAAATGCACTCTTCTCGACTGTCAATCAGAGAATTCCCATTCAATACACATTAGATTTGCTGATGTTATCACAAATAGACTTGAAATGGCAGGGAAAACACAAAGCTGGCAGACATTTTTAATCACATGTAGAGTTTTCTTTTGACACATACGATATTCTTTGACATATTTGTTTTCATTATTGAATTCTTTAGCTTATACCAATATAAAATCTACATGTGATTTATGCAATTAGAAGGACTAGACCTAAAATAAACATAAGTGGAATGACATAGGATAAGTTGCCATTTTGTATGTATCATTAAGATAATTGTTTATTATTAAACAATGTTGATTTTATTATTGTTTGCCTGGCATAGAAACATCAGCATCATTTTGGTGAAGACACAATTTATTCCAATTTCAATATATGCCTCAGCTTTCAGGGCTCTCAGCGTTATACTTCAACTTTGTTTGTTGATGGTGTGAATTTGTGTCATGAGTCAAATAAGTATAATGCCATTAGTATGGTACAAACTGCATATCTACAGTTAAAATTACATAACACTTATCCATAACCTAATATCATGTGAGAAGTATTGCCTTGTCCAGTTAGTGGCTGCTGTGAAACTAAGTGAATCACACTATTTATTTCAGTATCAGAGAGCGAACATGACAGAAGTGAGATGTTGAGTGTGCCTGGCTGGTGGTGAATCTGGCCTGGGTTGGTGGTTAGCGTATGAGCAGGTTGTGATGATGAGCTGTGGCCATGTGCTAGTGGTGATAGGGCTGATGCTGTTCTCCCGTGCCCAGCAATGACAGTGAATGGTTGATTGATTGATTGATTGGTGGTTTCTTTATGCCGTGTCGGCAGCATAGGCCATATTCACGGCCAGTGAATGGAGACCAAACTCTCATGTAACCCATTTTATATTAGGCTTAGTTAGTTAATTTAATTGCATCATTAGTATATTGCTCTATTTTAGTTCTAGAATTATGTTCCATCATTATTTTTCAGGTATTTGTATGTCCTTGAGTTGGATATTGGTTGTTTGTTGTCCCTATTAGGAAGAGGACTGATTCTGCCATCATTGGTTGGGGTAAATTGGACATGGGTTGGTTGGTGCAGATTGATCCAGTATTTTCTTTATCTTGTCCTCTTAATGGTGTTGCTTTTTTTTCTTTTTTTGTTGTTGATGGTATGTTTATGCTGTCCATAGCATATAAGTTTGGATGATCGAGCTTGTTTTCAATGCTGGGCAGTTAACGGTCTGTGTTTCTTAAGATTATGGTTTGTGGTTAGTGATCTACGTTAGTTTTTTTGGATTTTCTTGGTAAGAGTCTTCCTCTTTTTATTTTGTCCTACACTTAATTCTAGACTAGCCTACTCTATTTACATATTATATGCTTGTACATAATAGGTAGTTGGTTTATGTTTGGATTTGATGTTATCTGGCTGTTTTCTGGCAGGGGGTTACCTCTCATGGGCTGTCCAGCTGGTGGGCCGTGACATATCACATGCCCGCTTGTGGAACAGCTTAAAGGGAGTTTCCTTGTTTTATTTTGCACAGATATTTTTTGTGTGTTTTTAGGTCAGGAATTTGTCGTTCCTTTACCATTTGTGTGTTCCATACTTTGGCAGCCATTTCCAGTGGGCTTCTTTCGTGAGCTTTGATTTAGCTTCGGGTCTGTCTTACTAGTGGTGCATTGTTTGCTCTGGTGTTCCTTAGTGGTTGGATTAGATCTTTATTGTCTTGACTATATCCATACGCTAGGATTTTTAGGTGGATTATTCTTCTGTTTTCTAATAACATTACTTTAGATCTTTTGTGAAAAAGAAGCCAGCTTATGTCACGTAATTGGCATAATTTTATTTATTAGGCCATTTCTTTTTAGTTCGCTTCTTTACACCTAACCATTTTC
This sequence comes from Branchipolynoe longqiensis, assembly GCA_030323885.1. Classification (NCBI taxonomy): domain Eukaryota; kingdom Metazoa; phylum Annelida; class Polychaeta; order Phyllodocida; family Polynoidae; genus Branchipolynoe; species Branchipolynoe longqiensis. The sequence goes on from CM059200.1 coordinate 38,190,806, forward strand.
GCTCATTCCACCATCCCTTAATTCACAGTCCTGCATTTGAGGTGCCAATTGGCAATAGCTATCTAACACAAAATAGAAAGGAAAATGACCACTTGTCTCTGGTATACATACTACTACCACAAGTTGAGTTTTTGATACTTGTGTAAATTTGTTTATTAATTCAAATCATACCTCAGCCGTTGAGATGGTAATTCCTTTACAGGAAGTGTCTTGTGTACACAGATTATAGCAGTCATGTGTAGTAACAGGGTGGGATGCATAACGTCCAATTTGACAGCTGCCAGAATGACATGTGTAACCTGGTAGTTCAACTGAAATAAAACAGACAAATCTAACATTCAGTTCTTTTTATCAGTTGATTATCATATGTATTATGTCATTGTATGAATTATGCATGTTATGTATAGTGTAAAGTATTTATATAAAAGTCCATTTTATATTTCACATAAATACTATTATTATAAAATCTTTCTATTTTGAGTTATATATGCTGGACTTGAATTGAACCTGCAATCCCCAAGCTTGCATGCTGGGTGGTCATGGTGGGGCAGTTACAGGAGCCTTGTGACTATGGCTCTGGGAGCGGGTGAAGGGGCAACTTCCCCCCAGCTTCCAACCATCATCTGCTTATCTTAACCCAGTTGCTCTGAAGTTCTAGCTTTAATTTTACTTTTAGTTGAACAAAAGGGGTCTATTAGGGGCCAGCCAGAACAGTTAGTCAAGCCAACTACTAGTACTGTGTCCTGTGTCTATGTGTATATTAATACCATTAATATAATGATTGATGGAATCAATATACATACTACAGAAGTTATGGGAAATATAACTATAATAGGTTCGTTAACAATAATATGCTTTGATGTGACAGTGTAAAGGTTATTACAATTGGAATACTGATGTTAGTGTATTCATTCTGTGAAATACCTGGCACACACCCACAATTTTAAGATCAGTCCATTTTTTGCAGTGAATCGAATCTTCGAATGCATGACCTAATTTCAAACTAACATTTAATAAGTTAATATACAACACGATCCCTTCCATTTTCGCCACCATCTTGCTGTGTCTTCCTTGTCCTTTGATGTTTTTGCTGTTCTTTCAATTCAGCCAACCGTTCCTCTAGCACTATCCTAATCTCCGCTTTTATCTCCCCTTGGCTCTTTTTTCCTGATAGTCCTGGAAAGCCCCAACATGGCTGCAGTCTCTTCCTTCATGTCATCTGCTGGCCTTGTCATTTTTTGCCACAGCTGCAGTCGTCCTCCTTGTTGATCCTAGAGGCAGTTTTTTCTTCTATTTAATTCTCAGATGGTCTTGTCATTTTTTTGTGGACTTCCCCACACAGGTGGTAATATTCTGCAGGCATACCTTATTACTGCTTTGGAGCTCTCAAATGAAGAGCTACCAGCACATTTCAAAGTTAGTCAGAGAGTGTCAGGTGCGCACCCAAAACTGCCAAATCGCTGCTGGCGCTAGTATCGCGCACCCAAGCTCAAGCCCTTAGGCCATTGATTGGCCCATAATCAGGTCCTCATATATATATATATATATATACATACATGATCACAAGGTTTAGTATAGGTCATATGGCAATATAGAATCAAATCAAATATCCTGCTTATTTATATTTGATAACTAGTTATACCTTCTATATATGCTTAGTATATACATAGATGTGTGTGTGGCTTTGTCCAACCACTGAATTGGACTAAATGGTGAAATTTAATTAGGTATATTATAACCAGATTTAGATATATATGATGTACACAAATATCAAATACTTATATAGATATATTATATATAATATGTATATAGTTGTCCAACCATTGGGTGGGACTAGATGGCAAAATGATCACGTGAAAACCGGCCAAGTCAAACTGAAGATTTAGAAAATTGTCACTGGTTGTTACCAAACCTGGTGCTCTACTGTACTCGGTTAGAGAAAGGAGCAGTGGGGTGTTGAAAGAAAATTGCCCGCAACTGAATGTATCCTTGTTTAATAACCTAAAGTGAAAATCAAAATAATTGTAAAAGAACAAAACAACAAATAAAAACAACAACAAAAGAAGAAAAGATAAGCGTTCCTATATGAAATATGTGGAAAATACAAGAAAATCAAGTCTCTTGCTGAGCCAGTATCACTGGGCAATATTAAGATCAATGAATAGCACCACTACCACAAGGTATGTTTCCCGTCTAAGAGTGAGATTTCACAATGGGAATACATCACATCGGGTATATCCTTATTAGAAATGTCCCAGAATCGAATACTATAATAATTATACCACAACTATCTTTTAATTTTGATAGCGAACACACATTTGTTTCCAAAATTACGTACTTGTCTTGATAGAAGCTGCAAGAAGGATATTTCTAGTGCACACATGTACATAAAATAATGATTTTGAAACATTTTACTATGGGAATAATACCTACTCAAGTGAAAGGAGTACATCTCAGGATAGAAAATCATGTCGTCCTGCAGGCACTTCTTTTTCTTCAAGAAGCAGTTGATATCTTGTATCCCAGCAGGTGCATAGATGAACAAGTCACAGAGTGTATTGGCCACACATTTGGCTGCACAACCATCAATGCCAGGTGACTTATAAGATGCAAAGTACATTTCCGGACAGTCTCCTCCAATCCGCTGAAATCCTACAGCTGTATTAAATTGAGCAAATTAGCATTTTGATCAAATTGTACCAATGTTCTTTGCATGAAGCAGGTGTCAATTGATCTTCACATAGTTTGCCGTGCTGCTCTGATTGGCTGAATTTCTCTAAGTGTGTTTTAAAAAGAACAACTCAAGGCAGATGTACCCATATAATTTGTTTGTTATCTAAGATTAATTTAAGATTAATTTAATATAAATTTATTTGTTTAATATTAATTCCAACAATACAACCAATTGTCACACACATTCCACATTTGAAACAGGTGATGATGGAACATTTGTGTGTGTGTCATGAATTCATGCAAGTTAGTTTCATTTTGTTAGAATACATTCAAATTTACTTTAAAACATGATTGCCGTCCTTAGAGTCGGCACACCCTTTGCATATATGAAAAAGAACTTTCCGGTAATCTTCTCAAAGCATATATATACCAATTTATAACTTTTTGCATTCAGATCATATTCTTTTCTATCAATATCAGTGGTTGAACAGTTTGGGGGACTATGTATATATATATATCTGTATATTTATACATATATATATATTTGTTTATGTATATTATGCAGCATGCACATACATTCATATATATACATATATGCATATACATCAATACACATATGCATTGACATCTATACACATATGCATATACATGTTTAAATATATATATGTATATATACATACATATATATATGTATATATATTGTATGTATATATCCATACTACATATTGTTATATACATATATATGTGTATATACAATATATGGTAAACAAAAAGCACTTAAACAGTAATAATAATAGCAATCCATCTGGGGCCATATGCATGACGTGGTGTTTGGCTGGATTCCCCCATTTAGCGGCGAAAAGTGGCATGCATGTGTCAGTGATAGGGCTAGCACCACAAGCGTAAACTAGGTTAGGGTAACCATGTTCCATAGCTGGTTTACTGGTGGTGTTAGGTATTGATTAGGCCCAAATCTATTCAATGCTATCATATTTAGCAGAATAACATAATCAAAAAGTGATATTTTGTCAAATTAACCACAAAATTGAACCGCTATTAAGGCCGCAGCTATATCGGCGGCGATATTAATATCGTCGAATCGACGAATGTAAACTAAACAAATCGCCGTCGCCATCACCCCCCGCCGCAGTGCTGGCTGGTGCCCAGCGGTGTTAGGTACTGATTAGGCCCAAATCTATTCAATGCTGTCATATTTAACAGAATTACATACACAATCAGTGAAATTTCATGAAATTATCCCAAAATTCAAAGCGATAGTAACGTAGCAGCGAGATCGGCGGCGATATTAATATTGTCGAATCGACGAATGTGCACATAACAAATAGCGGTGCTCGCCGGGAACAGGCTCAGCAATAACAAGGCTAGCCGGTGCCCAGCAGTCGTAGCTACCTAGTAGGCCCAAATCTATTCAATGCTATCATATTTAACAAAATGACATACTCTAAAAGTGAAATTTTATCCAATTAACCGCAAATTCGAACCGATAAAGGCGATATTAATGCTGCCGCTACATCGGCAGCGATATTAATATTGTCGAATCGACAAATGTACACAAAACAAATAGCGGTGCTCGCCAGCAACAGGCTCAGAGGGATTTCGCAAATCTATAAATAAATTCAAGTTTAGCTATAATGAAAGTGTTAGGCGCCTGTAAATACCACGTGACATAATTCCCGACCTCGGTGATAGCTAAACGGTGTCAGGCTATAACACCAAATGCTGCTAACACAGCATCATGCATATGGGCCCTGAACACTAATCCTACCTTGTGTCTCTACCAAGGGAAAGTAGCAGGCAGGTGTTGAGAGTTGATCAAAACAGCATCCTGACATTATGCAGCCTCCTCTATTGATTCCATCATACATACATGGCTCCCTATTTGTAACTTGACAGCCAAGTTGAAATTTGTGTGTTCCTGACATCACAATAAAAAAAATGCCATTTAAAAAAATAAATATTACAATGAAGCCATTTCACCAGGAAGTAAGTATTTTGTTTCACTTTGCAAACAATAACAACAACATTTTAACAAAAAATAATCGTACATGGTTATTTCTGGATTCAGAAAATGACAGACTTAGCATAGAATGGCTCTGGCAAAAATGGTTGTACTTATTATTGAAGTTGCTTATTGTTGCAGTCTGCTGGTTTTGCTTTCCTGACAATTTTATAGATGTTATGTTAGGTTAATCGGTAGGCTACCATACTTTAGTTTGAAATAACTTTTATTATCAAGGCAGACAAAAGAAGAGATAGGAGGACAACATCAGGGAATGGACAGGCCATGGAGAACGGACAATTGGAGAAACAGGCTGCATACATGAACTTGACTTCAGATTGGGAAAGCATGAACATTATTTGAAGGATATTCTATGTATGTGGACAAATAATAAGCAATAATAAAAGTATAAAATAACAAGAGGGACAAGAGAAAATTACATAACATGTTCTCCAATAATCGTAATTAAGGGAAACCATATTGGAAAAAATATATTTTAATTTATTAATCTCATTAAAGCCCATGTTGTTCACAGACAGCAACATGTAGTAACAGATGAATGTATCACAGAGGCACAGTAATCCCATTCCACACCTACATCCATATACATTGGCTGGACACCTTCGGTAGACTGCAAAAGCAACAACCCATCTCCCTGTGGTGATATTTGAGTAATGGTCTATATGATCTCATTCGTCTGGCTTTGCTCATTTTCCTGGTTATTTCTCATTAGCTATGTCTGGGATTTTGATTTTAAGAAAAGAGATTATTAGAACAGACATGGTGGTTCCCTAGTAAAAGTGAATAATTCCACAATCCAAGCACCATACACGCAAAATAAGATTATCTTTCTTCTAATATAATTTCAATTGAATATTATGGACATAGTATTCATGAGAATAGCCTTTTAAGCCCATTCAAATGATATAGTTGGTAGTTTCCTTATTCAATATTAAAGAAGTTTGTAGACTGTGACAGCTTACCACTATTTGTTTCTATATGAAACGTGACTTGGTTTTTCAATACAGATTGATACACAGAGACATCTTGAGAATCCAGTGACCTGTCACTAGCATAGAGCAAGAGGAGGGGAATGAGGGAAAACAAATTGTATGTGACTGAAATTTCCCCTACTTAGTCAACTAATGTACATGTATATATATATATATATATACACAAAGAGTTATAAACATAACACTTCAGGAATAAACTGGGTAGAGCTAAGTGTGGTGTGTGTAGGCTATAGGCCTACATATATATATATATATATATATTCTATATATATATATATAACTGAATTTGTTTGTTTGTTGGAGTATTACAGCCTGACAACATCTAAGGTTAGTTTAAGGATGGGTACCGACTTCTGAAAGTGTGCACTCAAGGAAACTTTATAGTGCTACCCCACTGGGAGACCAGAGCGCTGGCACCATGACCCCTATTACCGCACTTAGTCACATTATCTGTAAAGTCCCAACAAACATCTCATAAGATATGCTACTCTTATGGGTCATGACATATGGTTATGGTCTGGTTCAGTAAGACTCAGATTTTGAATCTTGTTTAGAATATAATTAAAACTGCAGATAAAAGTATATTCAAACAGTGATCAGAGGAAAAGTACCTGAGTGTGTAGAGAGATCCCTATCTGATAACTCTTTGATTATTGACTAGTGCATGTTGTCTCTGGTTGGATATAATCAGGAGGTTGGTCAACTGCATTCACACAGTGCTCTCCTACTCACCTAACGTGGGTGATACATATGATATTTTTGTTGATCTATACTGTGGGCATTGTATGTATTTGGTAGGCTTTACAGTATGTAAACATTAAAGAGTTACCTTGACAGAAATGTGTTCCCAAGACTGTTTTGTCCATTTGATCTGGCTGGCAGGATGTTGTATGAAACATACATCGCTTAGCATCTCCCTGTGTTGAGAAACAATACAAAATTTGTCCTTTCAAAATAAAGAATATTTATTGCTGTAACTATTCATCAACTTCATTTCAAAGATCGAAATAGTTGTTGTAGATATTTATGACTGTCCATTTACATCATTAATAAAAAATTCTTCAAAGGATAACTCGTGCACTGGGGCCAAACTCACCAGCATTTAAATTTCAATGAACTCAAGGCCGCACTCAGAAGCAATGATCTCAATACAGTCATCACAGAAAAGAACCCTAATGCATGTTGGGACCTGGAACTCTGAGGAGTGGTCCATCTCCCATTATTGTCTGCCTGTTCAGTGGAACTCTCTATTATGGTTCTTTTGATCTTTTATACATAAGTGACAACAGATGAATGTCCCGCCGCTGGGCTAGGGTTTCAAGATTTGCTTACATGTGCATGTCCTGTACACTCAATATTTTACCCTTAAACACAGTTCTAAGTGCTCGGTTCTTGACTTTTTGCAGCTTGTCCTCCTCTTGTTTTGTTGCCAGGTTATAAATTATGTCATTATAGTCAAAGAGGGGCAGAATTATGGTCTTGTATAGGAGCAGTGCAGTATTCTTACTAATGTAGTCTCTCATTTTTCTGAAACTAGTTAATTTGAGGGCCAGGTGTTGGTTGAGCCTGTAGATTTGTTGTCTTATATTTAGTGAGCCTGCAGATTTGTTGTCTTATTATTTTATATTTAGTGTAGAGTCAATTGTGGTGCCCAAGTATTTGTAGGAGTCAACTTCCTTAAGCTTGACTCCCTCTATTTGTAGTTCAATCTGTTGTGCCTTATTCTTTTTTGATTTTGTGCCATAGACCACATACTCTGTCTTAGGTGTGTTCAGTGTTAATTTATTTTCCCAGCACCACTCATCAGTACTTCTCGGTGCCACCCTACCATGTCAGCTGCCAGCCTGAAATATCTACTGCCCACCACAAGTGCTGTATCATCAGCAAATAATGCAATCAATGCTGACTCTGAGATCATTGGCAGGTCATTTATACATATCAGGAATAGGAGTTGCCCTAGAGTAAAATATTCTGATATTCGGCAAGGGGGGAATGCAATTGTTCTATTACTGATCGGTCTACTTTGCCAGGTGCATATATGTATATATATATATATACATATATATATATATATATATATATATATATGGGTTGGTGGTGCCCAAGTCGGATGTAAATAGAAATAGTGGTGCTTGCAGGTCTGGGTGTGATTGCACTCAGGGACTAGCCCTTCTGCTGGAGTTGGGGTCACCACACTCAAAAGTTCAAGCTTGGTGGTGGCCAAGGGGCCACACAGATACAGTGCGCAGAACACTGGTATCCATAGAGACCAGGAATTCTGGATTCCTAATGGTGAAACCAGAAATGCTAGATTCCCATTGGTGGAAGGAGGTGGTATGATACTCTACCAAGAACCCATGTAACTATATAATAATAAACGAGAGGGCTGGACTCTCTCTTATGCTTTACTATCTTCCTTTCTCTTTGTCTGTATTGTTTCGTCATAGCCTACGTACAGAGCCACAGATCCGAGCATTAGATTCTGCAAAACTGGCGAGCACTATGGTTATTAACACATGGTGTTAAATTGATGGAATTCGAGTTGTCGACGACTTTTTCCGACAATTGAAAACAGAACGAGACAGTAGTATAAAGTGGCAATTTTAATTCTTTCTATCTTAGCTTGTTACATTACTCTTTCATGATGAGATGACCTTAGATATTTCAAGGATTACAGGCACTTAACCCTATTGATACATCATATTAGTTGGGTGGGTGGGACGGCAAATCTGGGCGGCAGAAGTACGTCCTCTCGGTTTGAAAAGTCTGGTCGAAGTGAATATCTCCAGTGCCACGTCATCGGCGTTGACTGGAAATCACTATAGGTGGCGCATCAATCGGCGGCCATTTTAGTTCTAAAAGTGAATATAGATGTCGCCACCAGTCTGATTTTAATCTAACTGCGTAGTTCAAGAAGTATCATGTAGATGGCGCGTTGATCAGCGGCCAAAGTTATTAGTTCTAAGAATAGAATATAGTCGGCGCCATGGTGCCCTAATCTACTGAGATTCACAGTCTCGTTCATTCAATTACCCATGTTGCGCACATCATGGACAATTGAAAACAGAACGAGACAGTAGTATAAAGTGGCAATTTTAATTCTTTCCATCTTAGCTTGTTACATTACTCTTTCATGATGAGATGACCTTAGATATTTCAAGGATTACAGGCACTTAACCAAAAAATAGAGCAAGTGTCCTGGGAGCCGATGAAACCGACTGCCTTGGTACATATTCATGCACTGCATCAGTGGTCCAATGACCCAAGTATTTGATGTTGCTGATTGACAATCGTTGCAGAGCACAGGCTTGTGCACCACCTCGTCTCAGACTATGCAGTGTCATTGCCGCTGGGGCCGGATGACCTGCCACGGACAGGGCCAGTCGTATGGTGTCAGGCAACGTGGTTGCACGTAGAGGTGATCCGTTGGTAGTCAGGAAGGCAGGGCCATCGGGGTGACGTGGTGTCCTGGACACGTAATCCTTCCACGCTTGACGTGGACAGTAGGGCGATCCAGTTATCGCCGGAATGAGAAATGTCTCTTGGAGACGATGACTTGCATTGTTTTTGATTACCGGACTCGGACATTGATGCCCACTGCGGTTAGCCTCAAATCCTTGGCCCGAAGATAGTGGCCAGGGTCAGAGCTGCCAAATTTAGGAAAGGTTAGTCTGTCAGAGAAGTGTGCGATGATAGTAGCTAGCACCAGTAGTATTCCCTTGCCTGGGCTGCCTTATTCCTCCAGGTCCCAATCGCCAGCCCCGCCTTAATGGCATCAAGAAGCCGCTGATGGTGACGTTGTGAGTAACCTGGGGAGAGAAGGCACAAAATTTAAATATCGATCCCAGGTTACAGGTTAGGGGTCAAAGCATTGTCATGTGTCACAATCACCGATTCAGGGCCGGCCTCAGCAACAAGTCTCTGGCTAGACTCCTTGCACGCAAGTCGAAACACGTACGACTTAGAGCATCAGGAGAATGATGTCCTTTCCTGGTTTGTGTCGGACAAGAATGTCGGTACTCCTTCGTGCGGCAAACAGCCAGATCTCCCGGGCAAAGGCACAGATGACAGGGTCGCAACCTGCCCCGGAACTGAGCACTTGCTGTGAGGTTGCATTGTCTGTGTTTATTGCGATGGTGTAATTGTGCGCTTGATGTGGAGAGAGATGTTTGAGGGCGACAACCAGATTTATCGCCTCGAGCTGTGGTTTTTTGAGATGGTCTCCAGACAAATTCAGCTTTCGTGTAGGATGTCGCTATACTCGTGACTCTAGAGTGGCTATGTATACTTAAGCCTGTGTCACTTGTTCTGCGAGTACATCAACAGTGTACGGGGAGCCGTTTCCATGCAGGGTTATTAGAAATTTTTATGTGATTTATATCACGCATTGTAGGCCTTTTCGTCTCAGATTGTGATTTGTTAGCTTCTGACATGGTCTGCAAACAAATTTGTGTAGGAAGTTGCCATACTCATGACTTCAGTGTGGCTATGTATACTTAAGCCTGGGTCACTTGTTCTACGAGTGCATCAACAGCGTGCTGGGACCGGTTATTTCAATGCAATGTCATTATAATGTGGGTTGTCAGCTTTTGTCTATCAAGCAATGCCCAAGTGCGCCATGATGATAAGGCTCGGCACCCTATTAAGCTTATGAGATAAAAGAATGCAGAGCCCTTGGTGAATTGACATCTTAGAATGTGATTGAAGAATGCTTTGCGGTTTCATGTCATTACTCAAATCCTATGCACTGCCCGACCTCCAGGTCGTGGTGATGTCAGCACTCCCTGAGACTTTGCATCTGCGACAATGTCTAGACGGTCGCCATCACAGCAGCCAGACAAGATCTGGGTGTAGTTCGCATGCACTCTGTGTAATGATAACCTTTGTCTGGCCAAGTGCGAGATCTGGGTCAGCGTCTGGTTCATGGCGCTTATGTACAGGTCAGTGTAATTAACAGGGTGGTGGGTGAAAAAAGGTCTCTGGAATATGTATGGTGCAATAGTTGTTACATTGTTGCATTGTGGAAATCGACAGGGTTGTTATTTTCCGATTACCTTCGTTTTTTACCCAAGTTCCCTGATGTCAGCATTGAGATTTATAATGTAGAGTGTTAGCTTTTGTTACCTGACTTATTGTATTTTTGGTTCTTGATGTTGGTCACCATTTCTGTAATGTCAGCACTGGCGGTTGTATATGCAGTTTCCGTCAAGCATGCTGTCATGGCCGTCTCGCCATGGCGTGATGTCAGGACTCTGGCGGTGCGGGGTAGCGGACCTCAATTTTGTCGTTCCGCATTTTTGTGCGGTTCGTCGATACATGCATTAATACCAGGTTTGATATCGTCAATGAGGTTTTTTACTGCAGCCAGAGCCACGGTTAATCCTACATCAGCAGGCTTCTTTATCGCGTCGATTTGGCGTGTCAGCTCAGACGACCGCCTGCGTAGCGATCCGTCGAGCATGCTGTCATGGCCGCCTCCATGTGTCATGACATCAGCACTCCAGCGGCGAAGCGCAACGGAGCCGGATTTCCGTCGCTCTGCGTTTTCCTGCAGTTCATGAATATATGCATTAATGCCAAGGTTGACCTCAGCGACGTGCTTCTTTATTGTAGCCAGAGCCACGATTAATCCTACTTCCACAGGGTTCTTTATCGCGTCCACTTTTTGGTGATAGTAGGTTTCAGCCGATTGTACCGTGGAGGACCGATGGTTTGTGGGTTCAAACGATCGCCTTCGTAGCGATCCGTCGAGCATGCTGTCATGGCCGCCTCCAAGTGCCATGACATCAGCATGCCACCATCTGGGAGAAACTGCGTCGTAGATAATATATCCTCCCATGCCGGCGCACGTCCAACACTCCGCGCGATCGACTGAAAAAGATTTGAACCCACGATTCCCACAAGTCCGTCGTTCATGCCGGTATCCAGGATCAGAGGAGAGTTCACCCGATTGTACAAAGGAGGAGCAATGACGTGTCGACTCAAGCGATCGCCCCTGTAGCGATTCGTTGAGCATGCTGTCATGGCCGCCTCCAGGCTTCTCTGCCAGATCCATTTGTTCTTATTGCTTTGTCTCGGCGTGCCTTAAGCCAATGTTGTCTGACTTGAACGAGACTAGCTATTCAGCATATTGTAGGGTATAGCCACTGACTTCGACCTCATGTTCTTGTTTTTCAACTTCCATGCTCGCTCCAGTTATAGTCCAAATCTGGGCGGCAGAAGTACGTCCTCTCGGTTTGAAAAGTCTGGTCGAAGTGAATATATCCAGTGCCACGTCATCGGCTTTGACTGGAAATCACTATAGGTGGCGCATCAATCGGCAGCTATTTTGGAAGGTCCGCTAGACTTTATTTGACAGTATGTCTGTAATGTGCCGTCATTGAAGCCTCTCAAAATATTTGTTCATACGGGACTACTTCTGGATTTTCTTTAACCTTACCACAGAGGGGGGGAGAGTGTAGAAATACACTACAAAACTTTGTTATATTACTTCTTCTTTACAGACAATTCTGCTAAATCTTTTCTACCACCACATACAACAGCAGCTTGAAGATGCCGCGCACACACGCAAGGGAGGATTCTTTGTGTGGCGAGTTCCAACAATAGTTCCAATTATTCATCTGAAACGGGAGCGGGACAAGCATGGGCCAAGTCTATGGCAGATATGTTGGATACTCTTAGAGAAGCGCATGGGCGATTGTCAGAAATAAGGGATAGGACAGAAATATGGGAGGATAGAGAAGAGCGCAGGGAGGCATGGGAATTGTTACAGGTAGAACATAGGCAGAGAGATACAACGTAGATGTTCCCTTGTTGGATTGGTCAGATAAAGGAGCATTACGTAATTGGATTGATTTGATTGAACGAATAGGGACTCTTGCTGACATTGAGACCTGGACATTATTCGTTTTGCTTTGTCCAATGGAAGGGGAACGCTGCATGAGGTTCTTTTCACAGCTTTTCAGGATGAAAATGCTAGGTCCTGGAGAGAAATTAAAGAAGAGATAGCATCAACTCTTTTGACTGCGGATGAACATAGTCATTTGAAGGGGGTAGTGTTGGCTTTGAAACAAGAGGAGGGCGAAACAGTAGCTGCATACTGTCAGCATTTTAAAACTGCGGCAGCAAAAGGGTGGGATCTCCCGAGTGCAGTTTTCGGTACTGACACATTTGAAATACTCCTTTCGAGATTTCTCGATTCTTTATTAGATGATGATACCATGTGGTATGTGGAAACGAATCGTCCCAAAATGCTTCTTTTTTTGGGGGTAAATATTTGTATTCATCTGAATCCATATTTTGTCAGCGCTGAGGCACTGGTATTCCAGCCGTTGGAGCGATCACATTTGATTTGTACATAGTGGAAGTGGAATGTGTTGCATTGTGTGTAGCACAACCCATTCTGAACATAAAAAGAAAGTGAGGGAGCAACCTATGCTGTATAGTGTACAGCATAGGTACTCAACATAGTGCAAGGTATATGCATCAAGATAGAGTGTGCATTAATGTACACTAGGGTTAAATCATATGCTGTGTTTGTATATCAGTTAGATTTGGTTTTATTAATGGTTAGACTTTTAATAGTGCCATGTTGTGCATGTATAGTGGTTTATATTGCGTGCAATGCTTGTTGAAGATGTAGTTATTTAGTGGTGGTAGTGCGTCTTGAATGTTATTATGTCATTGAGTTATAATAGTTGTTTGTCAAAACATTGAAAGGGGGATGAGGGGTCTAGGGGCAGGGGAGCCGACAGGCAGGGAGAGAGCAGGCATGAGAGAGGGCGAAGTCAATGGGTCGTTCAGTAGGTCACATTATATATTTGCAGTGCCAGTTTTTGGGCCTGAATAACCAGGTGAGCTGTGTATGCATTTTTAAAGGCAAGGATTGAACCAGCTTCTCTGATTTTTGTTGGGAGTTTATTCCACATAACACTTCCTTTGTAAATCGGAGTTCCGATTAACTTATTTGTAATTGGGTTGGGCACCCAGAGTAGGCTTGATGTCCCCCTTCTTGTTACCCTGGCTGTGCGATCTATGTATTTGTCATCACTTGCACGGTTATACATCAGGGTCATTAGGTCTAGGTTCCTACGTACATCCAGAGTGTCCAGCCCTGCTCTGCTATGCATTTCAACCACACTTAGTATCTTGCCTTGGAAAACTGTTCTGAGAAATCTGTTTTGCGTTCTTTGTAATTTGGTCTCTTGCTGCTTTGTTAGTAATTCATAGATGATATCGTTGTAGTCTATAATTGGTAATATTGTTGACTTGTACAGCTGTAGTGAAGTATTCTCACTTACATAGGTCCTTATTTTTCTGAATGTGTTCATTTTTAGTTCCAGTGTTTGGTTTAGTCTTGCCAGCTGTTGGGTACCACTTAGAGTTGCATCGAGAGTTGTGCCTAGGTACTTATAGAAGAAGCCTTCAAAATGTCTATTCTCAGTGGTAGGTCTGTAATCAGGCAGCAGAGATGTGCAAAAGCATGTGGTGGTAATTTAGCTATTTGTGACCAAATAGATAGTCTAAATGGTACTTCTTTGGATTTTTCCAAGTCTTTCTCTTCTTCCAGAGGTTCTAAATCCTCTGGTTCAGATATTCAGGTCATGAAGTCACTGCAAGGTGAAATGAAGTCTCTTACGAAGTGCATAAGTAACTAGTCATTAGGCAGTGGAATTTCTGACCATTCGGCGATAAACGCTGTCAATTCTTACAACCGAGGCGTTCATGGTGGATTGCTGCACGTAAACCTAGGGCAGGCGGTCGGGGTAGAAAATGCCGGTTTAAATGGTCACCCTTCAGTCACACAGTGCACATCAGGGCATGCGCTGCCAACGCAACAGCATGGGGACAATGGAAATTTTCCACCAGTTGCGCAGATGCAGACACTACCGTTTGGTATGTCTCACACATATCCGCAGGCATGGAAAAGCAACGTTTTTAGGCAAAGACAGCATAGCACAGCGCCTAAGCATACAATATCTTGTTACTTGGGTAATGAAGCACACATGATGAGCGATTGTTCATATAAAGTAAAATTACTTTCGGGTAACGTTAATATGAGCGGTACTAGAAAGCGCACTTGATGCACATCCTTCGATTAAAATTGAATTTGACAGGTTTCATTTATCTGGTCTTGTAGACTTAGGTGTGGCTAAAAGTTTGATACATTTGCCTGTTTTCCAATCTTTGATTGACATCAGTGTATCCGATGGGCAATTAATCTGGGTAGTAGATTGAGATCTCTGTCAGGACATCTAATTCCTACTGTAGGTATAGCGTATATTTCTCTTTACGATACGTGATGTCCTTTCTTTGTAGTAGATTCACTGAGCTTTGATATTCTGCTGAAATTAGTTATAAGGATAAAATTGTTTCCTTGTGTGATATTCTACATCCGCGGATAGGTTTAGAGACTATAAATAGAGGAATTGCAGGTATACTTCTAGAATTAAACTATTGGAAGATACAAATTCCTTCTTTGTTTCCTGAGTCTGATGTTAAAATCTGTAGTTAGCGTGGTAGGGCCGAAGCATGATCGAAAAATTTTTAATCGGGAGAAAGTCTGAATAGTTGATTCTAAAATTAATCGCCATGATTTGGCACCTAAATTAACTCGTACGAAGAGTTTAAAAGGTAGTTGGGAACCTTTGCCATTCGATCCAATTGTTTCTGGCCAGGACAACAAACTAATGTATTTTTGGTTGACAAAACAAAACAAAAACCTAAAACAGGCACTTAGAACACAACCGCTTGTTGCTAGTTGTACTGTAATCCACAGCAAAGAACACCGTGGAGGGATCGACGGCAGTACGGACGGCGGAGTGGTTCGGCTCTGCCGGATGGTAATATTCTTTGTTCGGCACCACTAATTGGGAATTATTGCGCCATACCTAACCATTGCGCTAATATGAAGCATGAACTAAAAATAGTGCAAGTCGACAGCTTTCGAACTGATCCGGTGAAAATGGTATCAACATGGACAGAGTTGTATAGACATTGTCATGTACATCCATGTATCAAATAAATCTTGTTATTCTATCATGACATAGACGGTAAAACGCATGCCGAGGGTGAGCGTGACGTCACACTAACAATGAATAGATGATCTCTTTTCCCATTGACATTCTATTTATCTAGGTTAATTGTTTGTAGCCAGGTCTGTTGCGGGTGTGCACTTCTCACATTATGTAGTATGGCAGACGCAAGGTTGTGATTGGCTCATTGAGCTGAAACTTGTTTATCTACTGGAAAACCTCTGAACCATTAAAGCCCTGGCAATACTCCTGAATGAACTATCGACAAGCATAGATATAGATGAGATGGCTGGCATCGTGTTCTTGCCTTCAAGAAGGCATTCCATACAGTAGCCCATCTGAGACTGCAGCATAAAACTGAAAGAGCTGACTGGGTTCCTAGAACTCAGGCATTTCTGACAAATTATCTGTCTAACAGAAAGCAGTTCACCAGAATAAGCGGAATGGAATCACTCTTTAGAAAAGTCAATACTGGAGTACCACAATGCTTGACCCTAGGGCGACTCCTATTCCTCAGATTCATAAATGAACTGCCCTTGGTCTCAGAGTCAGCATTTATCACATTATTTGCTGATGATACAGCACTTGTAGTATAGACTAGAGATATCGAATTAGCAAATGACCTAGATGAGGTGGCACTGATAGGAATTAAGTGGTGCTGGGAAAACAAATTAACAGAGTATATTGTCTATGGCACAAGATAAAAAAAAGAGTAAGCAAAGCAAATTGAACTGCAGACAGTGATTCCAGTGAGATCATTGCATTGCTACTATACAATACCACAATCCTGCCCTTTGACTCATAAGACATACCCTGTAGCCACAATCCTGCCCTTTGACTCATATGAAATACCCTGTAGCCTGGTAACAAAATAAAAGGAGGACAAGGTGAACAATTCTGAACGGAGTACTTAGAACAGTATTTTTAGGAAACATACTGAGTGCCCATGACATGTACATGGAAGCAAATCTTGAGACACTAGCCCAGCAATGGCATATTCATATGCTGTCACTTAGGTATAGAAGAGCAATACAGAGACCAGCTGAACAGATAGACAAGAATGGGAGATGGGCCACTCCTCAGAGTCCCCGAACCAGTCAAAAACAAATTAGCCAAGGCACCAATATGTGAAGGAAGCAAGATGTGGAATGAACTACCATCAGTTGTGCACCATTTGTGTATGCTATGTAGTCATACCTGTATCACTGAGATGGACACTCCGACACATGAGATATTATGTATGCATAGAGTAGAGCATTCTTTCAAATCCAGTGAGTGTGTGGTACCATGGCCAACAGGACAGCTACCTTGCTTGCAATCATAGCCTCGTACTTCAACTGTAATAGAAAACAAGTCAGCATTTTGTTGTATAGTTATTATGTAATTGTATTTGATGTGCTATGCAATTATCATTATTATCATTATTATTATGACCGAGGTAATACACACAATATATCTATATTTTTAATGTGCCTGGCAGAGGTCAGCAAATTGTAAAAAATGTCACTTCATTGAGTGAAGTAATAAAATATACACTGGCTCACATCATCCAATCAGCGAACCAGTCTCCCCTTTCAGTAGCACCAACTAGCTTCACCAACTATGATGAATGTTACCCCTTTAAGAGTGAGAGCTGATTCAGTGAAACTTGCAGTGTGGTTATGTAGCATATTAAGCTGGAGAAGTGAGGCTATCCTTAAGGGAAATTCCCTAGATTACAATACTCTATGCCACCCCAATTTTGAGTTGAACCAACACATTACCCAATTACTAATAAGACTACATTACCTAAATTGTTCAATTGTCTAACTATGTTATCAGCCTATCCCTAAAGCAAATATCTATATATATATATATATATATATATATTTATATGAACGACGATATATATATAATTGTATATCTATGTAAATCACTAAATCATTTGCTTTAAGAAAATACATACCTGAGTTAAAGGTGTATATCCCAGGAACGGGTGACATTTCTTTCTTTAGACACTTCTTACTCTTCAAGTAACAGTTAGATTTATCATGCCAATCAGGTACATAGATAAATGCTTCACACAATGCATTGCCCTTGCAATATGCTCTGCATTCCTCAGCAGTAGCTTTGTTGCGATAGCTGAGATCATAGTATGGACAGTCTCCTGCATGCCGCTGGAATCCTCTGGCTGTAGTGGAATTGTTAAATCTCCGTTACTAGCAGGCATTAATCATGCATCAATTGATACTTGAATAGATAATTCCAACTTATGACTCACATTAAACATGCACATCTATAACTTTATATAGCTGTGCTCAGTTATATGGGATGATGTAATTTTCTTTGCTTCCATGGCATTGCCTAACTAGCCTCCCAGTCTGGTACTCGTTAGGTAAATCAGGGTTAATACTGCCATACTAGTATATTTCTTCAGTGTGCGAAGCCCCTCATTATTGCCTATTCTAGGTCCACTCATGGCCTGTTTTAGTAAAGAGAGGTAGATTTGTCAAAGCATTTCAATAATATGGAGTAAAATCAAATTATTAAACCTAGAAATTATTATATTTATGGATGTGCATGATGATCTTACCTAGTGTATCAGCTGTAGGAGAGTAGCAGGCGGGTGTTGACGCTGCATCAAAGCAGCATCCTGAGAACACGCAGTCCCTTTCAGTGATTCCATCATGCATGCATTGTGTTCTATGTGTTGTCAATACGGTACAGCCAAAGGAGAACTCAGCGTTTGCTGATATCATAAAGGAAATTCCATTATAACATTAACTAAGACATCAAAAGTCTTCCATTTCCTATTACAGAAACGGCACTTGTGTTTGCTGCTTTTTAATCGAATATTAACAGTTTGTAAGATCTGGTAAAATAATTGACTATTTCTAAATTTGAAGATACAATTACAAGTCACACTAGAGACTGTTTCCAGAAACATTAATTGTCAAAGTTAGTTAATCAGGTTGGAGAGCTTACCTTGTTCGGATGACGCTGGTCACTTGAGGTCCCCTTCAATTTCCAAGGTCACATTTTATATAGGATAGTGTAGTGAAATGACATAAATGACCGTGGAACACTGAGTATGGGCTAGTTTTACTACTGGAACATATCACAGGAAAGGAAAAGATTATATTAAGATCAGTGATTGGTGCCAGTATATTTAGTTAGCGAAGTAATTTGTGTAATAACATTTAAATATTAGTGCTTAATCATAAGTTAATGGTTATGGACCAGGTTCCCTGTGTCAGTTACTGTGGTGGTATAACCAAACAACCACATCACAAGAGGGGTACATCCAGTCAGCCATGGGTGTATATGCTGGTCAGTGGCAAACCCTGTGTGACTGCCCCCCACACCCACACACACACACCCTTTACACCCCTTCATATGCAGTGGCCAGCTTACTGAGGGTTGGGGTTAGTTCGGAGAGGGAGAACAGTGAATATGAGAGATTAGGTTTATTAGCTGTATTAGTACCTATATCTTTAACAATTATTATTTTTGCTATTATTATCATCATTATAATTATTGTCATTATACTTATTTATATCATTCTTATTAATGTCATTATTAATGAAATTATTATTATTATTGTTAATATTATTGTTATTGTCATTATTATCATCATTGCATTATCAGTATTATTGTTATTATAATTATTGGCATTATAATTGACATTATTGTCGTTATTATTAGCACATTATATTACAGTTAAACTAGACTTACCTGTAAGTTGAAGTATTAGATTCTTATCATTGGCATACATATATATATATATATATACATGTGTGCATATGTATGCATACACATACATGCATATGTATATAAACGGATAGGAATGAATTCTTTATCACATTAAAAGAGCCCTGTTGTGTCCTATCCTTTCTCCACTTGTGCTATGGGGGGGGGGGGGGGGGGGGGTGCCGCGGTGGCGTGAAACCCCGAGTCGCACGAGGCAGAGGTGACAGTGTCAGAGCCCACCCCCCACCTCCACCCCCACCCCCACCCCAACCCCTGAGGCGAATCATTAGGACGAACGCGAATCGATTAGGACCCCCCCTGGGGGTGGGGGGCATAAATCTAGAAACACACAGGACGCGGGTGTCACGTGCAGAAAGTACAAGCGGGAGGCATGCGGTACTCACCATACCCTACCTCACCTTATCCGACACAAACTTACCCGACTCGAACTTACCCGACTCGACCTTACCCGACTCGACCTTACTGACTCGACCTTACCTGAGTCGACCTTACCCGACTCGACCTTACCCGACTCGACCTTACCCAACTCGACCATACCCGACTCGACCTTACTGACTGGACTTTACCTGAGTCGACCTTACCCGACTTGACCTTACCAGACTCAACCTTTCCCGACTCGACCTCACCCAACTCGACCTTACCCAACTCGACCTTACCTGACTCGACCTTACCCGACTCAACTTTACCCGACTTGACCTTACACGACTCGACCTTACCCAACCTCACTTTACCCGACCTCACTTTACCCGACCTCACTTTAGCCGACCTCACTTTAGCCGACCTCACTTTACCCGACCTCACTTTACCTGACCTCACTTTACCCGACCTGACATTACCCGACCTCACTTTACCCGACATGACCCGACCTGACCCGACCTCACTTTACCAGACCTGACTTTACCCAACATGACTTTATCCGACTCGACTTTACCCGACTCGACTCTACCTGACTCGACTGTACCCGACTTCTCTCTACCCGACTCGACTCTACCCGACCCGCTTTTACCCGACTAGATTTTACCCGACCTGACTCTACCTGACCCGACTTTACCTGACTAGGCTTTACCTGACATGACTTTAGCTGACATGACTTTACCCGACATGACTTTACCCGACATGACTTTACCTCACCTGACTTGACCAGACCGGACTTTACCTGACCGGACTTTACCCGACTTGACTTGACCCGACTTGACCTGACCCAGCTCACTTTACCCGACCTCGACCAGACGGGATGGCCGAATGAGTTAGAACGTCCGTCTCCCATGCTGGTAGATCGTGGGGTCGTGGGTTCGAGTCCCGGTCGAGTCAAACCAATGACTTTAAAATTGATACTTGTTGCTTCCTAGCCAGGCGCTCGGCATTATTAGGATAGGGCAAGGACTTGTGTGCTCAGTGTCAGGATAATGTGACTGAGTGGGATACCAGGTCATGGTGCCGGCGGCCTGGTTTCCCAGTGGGACAGCACTATAAAGTCGCCATGAGTGCGCACTGTCACAAGTCGGTACCCGTCCTGATATGACCTTAGATGTTGCTAGGACGTAAAACAACAACAAACAAACAAACAAACTTACCCGACCTCACTTTACCCGAAATCACTTTACCCGACCTCACTTTACCCGACTCTACTTTATCTGACTCTAGTTTACATCACTGTACTTTACCCGACTCTACTTTACCTGACTCTACTTTACCCGACTAATTTATCCGACTCTACTTTAACCGACTCTAATATACCAGACTCTACTTTACACGACTCTACTTTACCTGACTCTACTTTATGCAACTCTACTTTACCCAAATCTACTTCATACGAATCTACTTTACCTGACTCTACTTCGCCCTACTCTACTTTACCCAACTCTACCTTACCTGCTCTAACGGTAAACTAGAGTTGGTTAAATTTGAGTAGGGTAAAGTTGACTCGGGTAGATAGAGTATAAATATACAAATGAGACTCTTGCCAGACCATTTAGTGTGTTCACTATTTCGGCATCAGTACTGCATGCCATAATTACACCCCCACTGACAGCTGAGCCCACTGAGTGTGAGGGTGGCATAGGTTATGCCACTTAGAATAGCTTTGAGGGTGGATTGGATTTGGTATATCACATTATCAGGCCCAGTGTCACAGTACATTGCACACCCACACCTCCTAATGCACATACTACCCAATGGTCAACTTGTTATTAGCAAATGGAGGATTACTGTGTAACATGTGATGCAGTCATCCATACGCTTACTCTTTAGTAATATCAGTAAGTTCTTCTTCACTTTATATCTGTTCATATTTATTGCTATAGGTCGGGAATAATTATCATGGCGAGTGCATGTCAATATTACTATTAATGTCATTATTATTGAAATTATTATTATAATAATGACATTAATAATGACAATAATAATAATGCTAATAACAATGACAATAAAAATAATTGATACAAAATATAGGTACTAATACAGCTAGTAAACCTAATCAGGCATGTTCACTGTTCTCCCTCTCTGAACTAACCCCCAACCCCCAGTAAGCTGGCCACTGCATATGAAGGAGTGTATAGGGTATGTGTGTGGGGGGGGGGTTTAGTCAAACGGGCCGTAATCGATTAACACGACCCGGGCGACTCGGGTCACCCGAGTCGTCAGAATTTCAAATCGAACACTGCGAGTAGAGTCGACAAATACACGTAACCATCCGACCCAAGTAACCCACCTCGTAGCTGGGGTTGGCTATGAGCGATGACATCACATTTGTGCTGGTACTGCCTGCAGGATAACAGCTACCAGTACCAGCCATACATGTTTTGAAAAAAGAATAACGTAGATTAATGAAATGAAAATATAGCAAAACTAGGCCATCATAAAATACTTTAAATCCTATTTGCTGTGGTTTTATCAGTTATTACCAAAAAGAATCATTTTGTCCAACCCAAGCACGGAGAACCGTATTCGATTGGTCTGTAGGATGTGCGCATGTGCTAAAAAGTGGCTCGGGTGACCCGAGTTGATTAATCGATTAAGCCCACAGGGTTTGCCACTGACCCAAATATATACTCTTGGCTGACTGGATGTACCCCTATAGTGATGTGGTTGTTTGGTTATACCGACACAGTAACTAACACAGGAAACCTGGTCCATAACCATCATGCCCTAATATTTTAATGTTGTTTTACAAATTACTTCCCTAACTAAATATCCTGGCACTAATCAGGGATCTTAATATAATATTTTCCCTTTCTGTGATATGTTCCAATAGTGAAACTATCCTAAACTCACTGTGCCACAGGTATATATGGCATTTCACTACCTAATCTTATCTCAAATTCGGCCTTGATAACTGAATCGGACATCCAATAACCCCTATAGCCCAAACGAGGTATGCTCTACAACCTGTTAATAATCTACTAGGAATATGCTTTCAGCCTGTACAGAGGGAGCTAGCTTTCATCAATAAGACAGACTTGTTATTGATTTCACGAGAATAAGTCCCATGATGTGGACATTTGGTTTTCTTCTGTAGACTTGAACTTGCTCATCCCTCTCCAGTCATTTCCCCATCATCTGATAATTCGGAATTCTCCTTTTATTGTAATTACAAAAGGAAATGCCATTGCATTATGAATTTAGGTAATCAATAAACCAGGAAATAATTACTTGTATATAATGAGATAACAAAGAGAAGTCAGTGAGTGTAAAGTCAGCGGTTTTCATTCTTTTTGTCAGAATAAATGAATAAATAATCAAAAGCTCACTTATTTTGAATAATTGCTATGCCCTATGAGATATCATACTTGCAATTGAGGCAACATGATTTCATTATGCTGCTTAATGCTATATAAATCATACTCTGATCACTGATGGAAATATAATTCATCCTTTGAGAGTAGAATATCAATATAATGATCAATTGCTTGCCTCTTAACTGATTTTATATTTAATTCTTTAAAGGCAACTTTGCTTATTCACAAATATAATGATCAAACGTGATTAATCATAACTTGTAGTATGTTTTTTGGGGAGTTTTCAGTCGCATTGGTGCGCTGAAGGCTGCAAATCTGAATGGGCACCCCTGAAAGCAGTCCCATATGGTCAGGACTTGGCTTCCGATGGGTAGTGATCAGGGGAATTGAGAGGGTAGGGAGGAGGAGGGGGGAGGAAGGAAGGATTGATTGATTGATTGATTGGTAGTTGCTTTACGCCGTGCCGGCAGCATAGGCCATATTCACGGCAACAAATGTTTGTTTTTTGTTCAAACCATCGCTTTTACATATAAAAGCAGACAATCAATTATGTGCCAATAGACACGCATTAAATTAGAAAGCTCACAATCATATATTTGTGGTCAAGGGAAACAAATTCCCATAGAAAAAGAGAAGTTTGATTAATAATTGATAGAATTTATTTAGTAAACTATATGAGGTGGTACAGTCCAGCTGCCCTCAAAAAGCCTAAAATGTTTTCTTGTTTTACTTTAGTAAAAAGGTTCTGCATCCTGTCTGCAGTGTAGAATTGTTGCCGCAGGGCCAAATAAACAACGCAACTTAGTAAAAATGTGTTTGAGTGTCAGCGGGGACTGACACCCAATACATTCAGGGGGAGGTTCCCCCTTGAGCAGAAAAGCATGTGTAAGCCACGAGTGGCCAATACGGCAGCGGCTAAGGACCACTTGGTCCCGCCGACCTCCCGCATAAGTCTGTGGTGGTCTTCCCACAGATGGTTCAATTTCTTTAAGTTTATTAATGTTTTCATCCCACTCATGTTGTCATTTGGATTTTATGTGGGTGGCTATTAGGGGTTTCAGATCAGAGTGAGGGATCAGACACGGTTCAAGATCACAGTTCAGGGAAGGAAGGAAAAAGCCAGCCTAAGAGCCCAACCATAGTCCTCTGAGAGGGCCGGGGGGAGGCTGGGTGGTTGGTGTAGTTTTATGCCCCAGTAAGACCCTAGGCCATACCAGGAAGTGCACCGGCTTGTGACAGCGCACACTCATGGCAACTTTATAGTGCTGCCCCACTGGGATATCAGGCCGCCACCACCATGACCCGATGTCCCACACAGTCACATTATCCTGACATTGTGCTCCCAGTCCCTGTCCTGATCTCGTACAGCCAAGCATCAAGCAGCACCAGGTACCTATTTTATAAGTCATTGGTTTGACTCGACCAGGATCCAAACTTCAGTCCCTCCAGATTCACCGGTATGCACAGTAAGTCCGGCCAAGGCCAGAGGAAGAAGTGAAGTGAGGATGGGATTAATTAGGCAGTGGGTGGGGTTGCCTGTTAGTTGTTAGTCCGGCCAAGGCCAGAGGAAGAAGTGAAGTGAGGATAGGATTAGTTAGGCAGTGGGTGGGGTTACCTCTTAGTTGTTAGTGAAAATTAGTGACTCCCTTGCCGACGCGATCCAGATTATAATCTTGACCAGACATCAGGCACACCTCAACACCGTCCTGCTATGGGTCACCTCGCATATAGGACTGTATGGTAATGACCAGGCCGACTGTGCCGCTCTAGCCGGTGCCAACCGAGCAGGCGTGGAGACAGCCATCCTTCCATTCATCACCAAACTGACCGCTGCCGCTTCTCGAGCCACCACCAAACTCTGGGAACGAGCCACACAGAAGGAACAAGTATGGAACCCTTATTCAATAAGCTGGCTTTGGTAAACCCTGGTCAGAACGAACATCCCCCATCCAGTCGGCCTTCCTCCTTCTACCCAAGTCACCGTCAACCGCTTCAGGACTGGCTACAGCCGTTGGATTGATGTCACCAACCTCCAGCGCTGTCCCTGTGGCACTAAGATGTGGCGCCGTCGACAGATCTGCCATCAGTGACTTCATGGAGGACACTGACCACCAAGTCAGCGACAATAGGGCCGCTCTGGCTATCCTTTCCAGGATTTCCAAGTCATCCTGGAACGCACTTGCTCGCTTCTACCGCCAGGACACAGACATCATCAACACTGTCGGTCGCCCAGACCATGACACAGAGGATTAGCAGGCCCCCCCACCTCATCGCCATAGCTGACTTGACACCACTACCAACTACCTTGTAGTAGCTTGAAACAACCTCTTCTCTAGGAGTCACTTAGGGTTTGGCCATGGGGTGGTCTCTGGAGTCAAGCTGTAGTTATTCAAGCCTCACGACCCTGACAGTGACATGAAACTCCCAGCCTGCTGGTGGTGGGAGTCCCAGCCTGCTGGTGGTGGAAGTACCAGCCTGCTGGAGGCGGGAGTCCCGACCTGCTAGAGATGGGAGTCCCGGCCTGCTAGAGATGGGAGTCCCGGCGTGCTGGTGCCAGGAGTCCGGACATACTCCCGGCGAGGCTCCCGGCAGTATATATATATGTATATACGTATATACGTATAAATATATATATATGTATATATATATATGTATACAAACCAAGAGCAGAGATAAAAGTTAATGGTGTAATCTTGGAGCAGGTAGAGTCATTTGTGTATCTGGGCCATTTAATAACTACTGATGGCGGATGTGAAAGAGAGATTAAACGGAGAATAAACATTGCCAAAACAACATTTCTAAAGATGCAGAAAGTAGTAACTTCTAGAGACATAAATATAAAAACAAGACTCTGACTGCTAAAATGCTATGTGAGGTCTACACTTTTATATTGCTGCGAGACATGAACTTTGAAGAAAGCAATAACAACAAAGCTCGAGGCATTTGAAATGTGGCAATACAGAAGAATGTTAAAAATTCCATGGACAGCAATGATAAGCAACGTGGAGGTCCTAACAAGAATGAAAATAAAGAGACAGATAATACAAACGATCAAAAACAGAAAAATTAAATACTTTGGCCACATGATATGACACCAGGAATCACAGAGAAGAATACTGGAAGGGAAGATAGAAGGGAAAAGACCAAGAGGGAGAAGGAGAACAACATGGATGGACAACATCACTGAGTGGACATCAATGAGCTATGCGGAATGCGTGAGAGGAACGAATGACAGGAAGAAATGGAGGTCCATTGCAGCCAACCTTCTTCGAGAAGACGGCACCCATTGATTGATTGATGCATATATATACATATATGCGAATATATGTGTATATATGCACACATATACAGATATATTCACGTACCTACACATATATACATGTATATATGTGTATATATGTATATATGCATATATATATGTATATATATATGTGTATATATACATATCTACATGTATATATGTATGAACATGCATATATATGCACATACATCCACCTATATGCATGCATATGTATATCATTATGAATATATATATGCATATATATATATATACATGTCTGAATATGCATCTATGTATATATGTGTGTGTGTGTATATGCACATGCCCATATACTGTGTGCTGGATATACCACACAGAGAAATCCCACTCTGCACCCACACCCACATCCACACCCACACCCACCTCCACCTCCAGTGGCCATCCTTGTGTAGACTGCTAAATCAACAACCCATCTGCCTGTGTGTACACTGAAGAGCGAATACATTTCCAGGATAATGAATGGAATGTGCTCACAAATAGTGATGCAGCAAATAAACTAAACACACACTTCACCATGGTAGGGCAAAAATTATCACACAAATTCACAAGAAACTGGGAAAACAAATCAAACAATATCCAAGATGAAATCCCCACCTGCAAAACCGACCTAAAAGAGATAACAAAATTAATAAACGACATAGACACAAACAAACCAAGTGGAATAGATGGGATCCCCACAAAAATACTGAAGGAGGCATTTCAAGCCATCCCCAATACCATGGTGGACCTGTTCAACATCTCATTTGAAAAGGGGCACTTCATCACAGCCTGGAAAATGGCAACCATCACCCCCATCTACAAAAGTGGTGAGAAGGGGAACATGGGATTGCCAATATATAGACCAATATCAATTTTGCAAGCACCAGGGAAGCTAATTGAAAAAGTATTCCACAGGCACATACATGAGCACCTGGAAACTGCACTCCACATCAAAAACATTAGCAAACCTAATAAGTGACATACTGGCATCAATGAACCAAAAACAATTAGTAGTGGCAGCCTTCATTGATTTCAGTAAAGCTTTTGACACAGTCGACCACAATATACTACTAAACAAATTAAACAACATGGGCATAAAGTCCAAGTCAATAAGCTGGATAAAATGTTACCTAAACAACAGGCAACAAAAAACAAAAGTAAATGATGCTCTATCAGACCAACAGCCTGTAACATGTGGTGTACCCCAAGGATCAGTCCTGGGGCCTCTACTCTTTATGCTCTACATAAACGACCTGGAAAAATGGCTAGACACAGAACATCTCCAACTATATGCAGACGACACAGTCATATATGCAGAGGGAAACACAGGGGAAGAGGTAACAACTAAACTGAACAAACTCCTACTAAAGCTGGACGACTGGTGTGAGTCCAATAAAATAACCATCAATGCAAATAAATCCCAAACAGTGCTCTTCTCACATAAATCAATGCCAGAAAGAGATTTACACTGCAAGCTAGGAAACCAAATATTTGAAAATATAAATCACTACAAATACCTAGGCCTAGAGCTGGACAGCCAGCTAAACTACAACCTACGTATAATACAAATCATCAAAAAAATAAACCACAAACTGTGGCTATTTGCAAATCTAAGAAACTATATGACGCAAGAAATGTCAATAAAAATCTTCAAATGTATGGTGCTCCCCTACTTCGACTGTGGGGATGTAATTTACATGGGGGCTAAAAAAGAATTACTAAAAAAACTGCAAATACTGCAACATAGAATCATAAAGACCTGCCTCAAAGTAGACAAACTGTATCCCACCTATGACATACACAAAAGAACTAAAGTAATGTTATTAGAAAACAGAAGAATAATCCACCTAAAAACCCTAGCGTATTTAACTCAAACAAATCGGCCCCCACTTTGTCATATGGGGGGGGGGGGGGGGGGGCCCATAATAACCCACATGTGGGTTATTATGGGCCACATGATAAAATGGCCTATAATACTGCCAGAAATCACTCTCTCAAAGAGGTAAAGACAGCAAAAAAGAAATACATAATAAAGCAAGACAAGGACTGGGGAAGCAACGCGAATAAGTTCTGGAAAAATGTAAACATGCTACTCCCCCTAAAAAACACTGAAGAGCGTGACTTATCGACATGAATCACTACAAAATACCTAGTGACACAGAACTAGGTATTTATTGCCTACAACATGGGCATAAAGTCCATGTTGTAGGCATGAATCCCAACAGGCAAATGGGATTCAACGGCGCCCACAAACAGATCCGTTGCCAGTACATTGACTTCCGCCGGATCCGGGTCTTGCTCAGCATTGTGAGGGTCGGGCGCTTCGACGTGAAGCTTGTTGACTCTCCCGAGCCTGCTCGTACAGACCATCCCGAAGTGCCCGATCTTCTTACAGATCGGGCAAATAAGTTGCCCGATCTGTAAGATCGGGCAACTTATTTGACAGGGAAGCTAACCGACCCCTACTAGGGATCGGTTAATAGACCGCTTAACAAGGGAATGCTTAGCGATGACAAAATGAATCACATACTGATAACGCGCGTCAAGATCCGTGTATATATGTATTACTGCATGCCTGAAGGCATGCAGTAATACATATATTACGCATAATATTACGCTTATCTAAGCGTAATATTATGCGTAATATATGTCTAGACCTGTGGTTAATATATGTTAACGATATGCAGAGTTGGGGACAAAGAGATATGCAAATGAGATGACGTCATGGAAAGTTTAGCCGGCGGGTCAAGCGTGCCCTACGCTGTGAATAAACCATTCAGTAACCAGAAGTCAAAATGTTCAGACGTTGTACTTTCACATGGTGTCAGATGAGGAAGAATGCCGCCCGCAAATACTTTGCCGGGATTGCGGCCGCCTGGTCAGCTTGTCCTCAGCAAGAACGCAAGATCGAACTGGAAAACATGGATCAGAGCATATGATACATACGCCACTGCGGCAGGTGTCATATTAAAAGGAGAACGAGTGCAATGCTGCATCTTCCTTCACGTTGCTGACGAGGAAGCGCAAAAGGTATTTGCCAATATGACTTTTGCGTACGTCAATGAAGACAAGATCAGACCGTTAACTGAAGCATTTCGAGTTTATTGTGTAGGTAAAAGCAGTCTAATTATCACAGGGTACAAGTTCAATTTGGATAATCAAGCGTCAGAAAATATGGCGACGTACATCACAGCGTTAAGGGACAAAGTCAAGGACTGTGAATACGGAGTGGTGGAGGAGTCGCTTTTGCGCGATCGAATTGTGGCTGGCGTTAAAAATGTGAATTTGCGGAACAAGTTGCTTCAAACTACTGAGTTAACGTTGACAAAGTGCATAAGTATGTGTGAAATGAGTGAGTTCAGTTCGGATCTGTTGGAGGAGACCAAATCAGACGCTGAAAGTAAAGACATAGATTTCATTGGGAATTATGCTAATGTGCGTACCGGTGCACCGGCGGTCTGGTCAGCGGCGACGCCATCTTGGAAATCGCCATCTTGGAATGCCGGCGGTGCTGGTGCAGGAGAGTTCAAGATCCGCTGCCAGAACTGTGGATACGAACACCGCCGGGTAGTCTGCCCAGGGAAAGGAAAGGCTTGCATTGCCTGTAAGAAGATTGGGCACTTCGGGATGGTCTGTAGGAGCAGGCTCCGGAGAGTCAACAAGCTTCATGTCGAAGCGCCCGACCCTCACAATGCTGAGCAAGACCCGGATCTGGCGGAAGTCAATGTACTGGCAACGGATCTGTTTGTGGGCGCCGTTGATCGCGGTGCTGGACGGGATGCCGAGCTGTGGCACGCAATCGTTCGGGTGAACGGTTGTCCTGTCAAGTTCAAGCTTGACACTGGATCGGAGGCAAACGTGCTTCCGAGGTTCGTCTTTGACAGAGTCGCTCCGGGGAGGCTGGCGAACACCAGATGTTCGTTGGTGACGTTCTCCGGTCACCGGATCACGCCGGATGGAGAGGCACTGCTTGATGTCAACGACAGTGTGCTTCGGTTCCAGGTGGTGCCGGTTTGCCAGCCCATCCTGGGCAAGCAGGCTTGTGTGACTTTGAACCTGCTGGCACGCGTGGATGAGGTGCACAGGGCCATACCGACGAACATTGGCAAACCGACGAACGTGGCCAAACCAACGAACATTGCCACACCGACGAACAGTTCCAGCGCAGGGGCAGAGAAGCTGGTAAGCGAATACAAAGACCTATTTCAGGGTTTGGGGTTGATCAAAGCAAAGGCTATCATTCATGTCGATAAGTCTATTCAACCTGTCATAGATCCGCCTAGACGGATTCCGTTTGCAATTCAGAGTAAGGTACGCAGTGAGCTTGATCGGATGGTAGAGTTAGGTGTTATAGTGGAGCAGGATGAGCCTACCGAGTGGGTTAATTCTATCACGATCGTAAAAAAAACAAATAGAATTAGAATCTGTCTGGATCCGACTAAATTAAACAAAGCAATAAAAAGAGGGCTGTTCCCAACCAAAACTATTAATGAGATTATTGCCAAAACAGCTGATGCTAAGTATTTTTCAGTTTTGGATGCGAAGACAGGGTATTGGCAGATAGAATTGGATGAGGAAAGTTCACGTTTGTGCACGTTCAATACTCCGTGGGGCCGATACAGGTACACACGCTTGCCTTTTGGCATCAAAACAGCGGGCGACATTTTTATTCAGGAATTGCACCGTGTCATGGGCGACATACCCGGTATCGGGATAGTCACGGACGATATTTTGGTATATGGGTCAATGATTCAAGAACATATCTAGCGGCTCCGAGCTGTTTTGGACTGAGCTAGGTCGGTTAATCTTAAATTAAATGATGCTAAATCGTTGCTATGTAAAACTACAGTAAAGTATGTAGGTCATCAACTTACCCAGCAGGGTGTAAAGCCTGATCCAGACAGAATACAAGCAATAGTAGACATGCCAGAGCCGCGTGACAAACAAAGCGTCCAAAGGTTCCTGGGCATGGTTGGATATGTGCACAAGTTCATACCCAACATGTCCGAGATTGCTAAACCACTACGCACGCTCCTAGCCAAGGACGTGGCGTGGCACTGGCAAGCCGAGCAGCAAGGTGCGTTCGATAAGTTGAAAGAGAAGTTAAGAACTGCTCCTGTATTGACATATTACAATGTTAAGAAGCCTATTGTAATTCAGGTAGATGCTTGTCAGTCAGGTTTGGGAGCCGTGTTGATGCAAGATGGTAAACCAATCGCACTCGCATCTCGTGCGCTTAATGCAGCGCAGTGTGGTTATGCCACTATTGAAAAAGAAATGCTCGCCATATGTTTCGGATGCCAACGGTTTCATGAGTATATATTTGGCAAGGAAGTTCAAATTCAGACAGACCACAAGCCGTTGGTAGCCATAATGCAAAAACCAATACACAAGCTGTCGGCTAAAATGCAAAGAATGCGAATGCGATTGCAGAATTACAATATTCAGTTATGTCATGTGAAGGGCTCTTTGATGTTTTTTGCAGACACGTTGTCCAGGGCGCATACCGCAAAAGTAGGTCATGATAGCCTGTTCGATGACACGTTCTGCGTTGCTGCAGTGGACGTGCAGTCGTCGAGTCTGTTGAGTAAAATTGTAGCTGAGTATGAAAAAGATGTATCTATGTCTATGTTGATCTCACACATTGAAGATGGGTGGGACACTACACGTATACAGACACCACCGTGTCTGAGACAGTACATTCCGTACAAGCATGAGTTGACAGTTGAAAATAATCTTGTAATGAACGGCAATCGGGTGGTGGTTCCTCCAGCTCTTCGTGGTGAAATGATAGAGGCGTTGCATGAGACCCATTTGGGGGTGACTAAGTCCAAGCAGTTGGCGCGGGACTGTATGTTTTGGCCAAATATTAACAAGAAATCGAGGATAAAGTCAGTCGGTGTGACACTTGTCAAAACAACCGGAAAAATTTGCATAACGAGCCATCGATAAATCACCCAATCGCCTGTCAGCCATATGACAAAGTGGGGGCCGATTTGTTTGAGTTAAATCATAAGAATTACCTGATAACTGTGGATTACTACACCAAGTTTCCAGAGGTAACGCTTTTGGGCGATACGTCGTCTGTCACTGTTATTGAAGCGTTAAAAGACAACTTTGCAAGGCACGGTATTCCTAGTCAGGTAGTGTCGGATAACGGTCCACAGTTCAAGAGCCATGAGTACAGGGAGGTTGCACTGCATTACGGGTTCAAGGCCGTGTATTCCAGTCCACAGTATCCACGTAGCAACGGTCAGGTTGAACGGTTCGTACAAACAGTTAAGGACATGTTAAAGAAGTGTGAGAAAACTGGAGCTGATTTTCAGTTAGCATTGCTGAATTATCCCAATACTCCGTTGCCTGTCCTGAACGTATCTCCAGCGCAGTTGCTCATGAGCAGAAGGTTGAGAGGCAGATTGCCTATGGCAAAGGGTATTTTGGTGCCTGAAACGCAGGATCCTAAGAAAAGGCAGACAGCTCAGCGGCAGGGCAGTCAGAAAGCGTTTCATGACCGGAAGTGCGGTAAGGCGCACAAGCCCATGAAAGTTGGAGATAAGATAAAGTACAAAAATAATGCTGGGGAATGGAAAAAAAGGTGTTATTTTGGGACGGACTGGGGTGTCCGGGAGAGAATATCAGATTTTAAATGAGTCAGGCAACATGTTATATCGTAACCGAGTGCAAATCATTGGAGCGCCAGTGGAGGGGCGACCCGAGTTAGTCGTGCAGACGCAATCTGGGTCAGCGTCAACGACGCAATCTGGGTCAGCGTCAACGCCGAATGTAAACAGTGCGGTTAATCTAAGTAGGTCAGGTCGGCTGATAAGGCCGGCGAGCAGGTTAGATCTATAGTAGGTCAGTGTGCTTCCGACTGTTGCAGGATTAACATGTGCATGTACAGTTAAGTTTATTTCAGCTTTTGTGTTTTACTGTTGATACATATGGACAATATGGGATATCAGGCATTACGGCCGGATTTTGAGGACTTAAGTGCATTGTGCACTCGGACATTTGCAAGTTAAGTGCGCATATATTTTGATATTGTATATTTTGTGTTTCTTCATTGTTATTTTGTAACATTTCATGTTTCAGAAATACTTTGACGGGGGGATGTGATATATGCGTAATAGACGTCTAGACCTGTGGGTAATATATGTTAACCATATGCAGAGTTGGGGGACAAAGAGATATGCAAATGAGATGACGTCATGGAAAGTTTAGCCGGCGGGTTAAGCGTGCCCTACGCCGTGAATAAACCATTCAGTAACCAGAAGTCAAAGTGTTCAGACGTTGTACTTTCACAGCGTATGGATATAGTCGAGACAATAAACATTTAATCCAACCACTAAAGAACACCAGAACAAACAATGCACCACTACTAAGGCAGACCTAGAAAGCCAAAGCTGAAGCTCACAACAAGAAGCCCACTGGAATTGGCTGCCAAAGTATGGGAGCACACCAATGGTAAAGGAACGAACAAATTCCTGACCTTAAAACATACAAAAAATTCTGCGGTGAGGGGGGAAAGCCCCCCCCCTGAAAATGTGGACTCGTCTACGGGTGTTGTCGCTGGTTCCTGGGCAACGGCCGCCCCCCCTGCCACCCCCGCTCCCCATCCCCTCCCACTTTTCCACTGGTGCGCTCCCGGGTGGTCGCCGCCGCCTGTAGGGAGGCGGGGGAGGCCTATGGAGGGTAGGAGGGGAGGGGGGGGGGCGAGTAGGGAAGCAGGGGGGCGGGGGGGTCAGCTCCGACTCGATCCCGAATTACCCATATTACTGAGGCAATATGGACGTTTGCACTTAAACTATACCTTTTTGATAACAAGTCACATTTGTTCCTTGAAAAAACTCCAGTTGACTTCAAAGCCCCTCCCCCCCCTCCCAATAGATCCATTCTACTCCACCCCCTCCAATGGCATATAAAGAACACTCCACAGGCACTCTATGTATGCAAGCTCTGTAGTACAAGACATTGTTTCAAAGGAACGTGTAGTGAATATATTAATACTTACCAGCGTTAGTTATCAGTGGAAGAAGTAGTAGGCAGAGAACAACTTCACCCCAGCCCACCATTGTGATGTCAGGTATCTTGCTTTCCTGCTAAAGGTCTGACTGTATTCTATGTGTTGTGTTCACGATTGTTATCACCAGACTCAGTGCGTCTTAGCCGTGTTTACCTGTGCCTTTTTATTGGTGCTAGTAAAGCAATTCTCTCAGTTTATAAGAAGTTACACTCACAGTGACTTCCAACATTTATAGAATTGCTCTCTACATTTCGTTCTACAAACTGATAAGATACTGTTATCTGTTTTATGTGTATGTTGTTGATGTTTTAAAATGCTAATGTAGAAGATGCTTGAAAAAGATAGTCAAATAGATAATGCAATTGGTGTGACTTCAGAGGAGTAGAACAGCTGATGTTGTATATCCATGCATGAATGACCAGGATCCATTCACATTCCAGCGGTTTGCATAATTAAGACCATCCTTTGTAGTGTTACCAACTTTATTATATTAAGCAGTTATTGCCCAAATTTGCACTCAAGGTTTAAAAGACTGAAGTTGATTTCATCCAAAGGGATGGCTAGGTACAACTTCATGGACTAACTCTGTATTAAATTTAGCTTCATCTAGAAGGTGAACTTTCCATGTACATGAAGAACTCTTTTTCACGTGCATCACATGTAAAAAGCAGACATATTCGATATGGAAATGAAGCATTACGACAGCATACCCTACATGCAGAATTTCAAAGTGGCCATGTTTTGGGGCAGTCGGGCGAAGCTAAACCAACATACCTATGTCCAAAGGAATGGTAATGACTGATAGTCCCTGGGAGCCTAAGTGGTCCATCTTAGATGAACTATGCAAATCTTGTCAAGAGTTTGTCAAGTGCATATGCACGAAGGGATGTTCGAGGGCTTGCTCCTGTAGAAAAGCTCAACTGAAATGCACTCTTCTTTGCCACTGCCAAGGTGAATGTTCGTAAATATGTAAGTTGACACCAGACATTAGTTCTGACAACTAAGCCCAATTTCACTTTCATGGAATACTGTGGCACCTTGGAAAGTGGCTGTTGCTGATCAGAATATTCGATTTTCCAAATTTTAAACCTAATAATCTGTCTTACTATGATCAAAAACATAGAAATCTACACCAAGATTGTGAAATTCGGTTAATTATTAATTTTATAAAAATATGTGGCCATCTTGGAAAATGGCCGCTACAGGTCGCCATGTTGGATTTTCTAAATTACAAATCCAATATTCAGTTTTGGAGTTGTCAAAAACAAATGAATCAACACCAAGATTATTGAAATCGGTTATTTCTATCATTTTTAATGCTTGCACCTTGTAAAACAGTGTCCATTTAGAAAACTGGTGGCCATCTTGAAAATAGTGCCCGGATGAGTGGGCACCCCTTCTGAGATTGAAGCCACATATGCTACCTTCAATCCCTGAAAGTTTCATAACATCTTCAAAATATACACTTTTTTTCTGTGTGGGACCCAGGCTATTACTGGGGTCGGGACTTTTTGCACACGGCACATATTTTTGTTGACTAGGTGTTCGATTTGATGGGAGGTTAAATCTGGTAAAACAGAACAAATTTTGTACTCCTTTCATTCTTCCCCACTTCCCTGCTTCTACTCCTAAACCAGCTTCCATTCCATTCTCCTTGTCCGTCTCCTATTCCAATCCTTTCTCCCTCTCTCTCTCCCAGTCTTATTCCTAATCCATATTTCATTCACATTCCTACTCCCATTCCCACTCACACTCCTACTTCCACTGTTTTTTCCATTCTCCCTCCTCCCATTCCTCAGACTTCTTCCATTCCCATCTCCATTTCTAACCCCATTCTCATTTCAAATCTTGAAACTGAAATTGAATCTGAAATTCCTATCGCTCGTTCCAATCTCGAATTCATTCCCGTTATTTCTCTCCTATCATCTGATGAAGAGAGAAAAAACGTCTTCCTCCCTCTGGTTAACTCCACCCCAAATCCTTCCTCCTCCAGTGATTGTGATTTCCTCGTGGAGTTTTCCCCACCCGATCCACCATCTCCACTAGCTAATGAATCTCTTATCGAAATGACATGAGTTTGAAGATAGTTCAAATTCACTCAACTTTGAGACTTTAGTTATGAATTTGCATCTTCCTGAATCACCTATTCAAAATTGTAATAATAATCATAATAATGAGGATGTTTTGTTATCGAATGATGCAATTATGATGAATCCGGGAGATCTTTCCTCTCCCCCACTTCTGGTGGCTTCACATTTTTCCTCATCCCCTCTTTCTTTAATTGCTCTAGATATGTCCGATATGCTAGAGACAGAGGTTAAGGAGAAAATAAAACTGAGGGAGTTACACACCCATTCTCTTCATTACACTTCTCCCATTTCATTCGCGTCATTACATAATCAAAATACTTGTAGTAATTACTCATCTCTAGTAGAGTGTGCTAGAAAGCTAGTGGAAAGAATGGGGATGCATCACCACCAACATCATCAACAACATCAACATCAACAAGATAAAGATCTTCATGTTGATGTTGAAGGTATTGATGTTGAAGGGAATGGTGTTGTTGATAATGATATTGATGATGTTACTGTTGCTGCTGCTGATGATGTTGATGATGATGGAGATGATAATGTTAATGTTGATGTTGATGGTGAGGATAATGTTGATGTTGATGGTGTTACATGTGGAGAAAAAAAGGGGGTGCTTGAGGCCGAGAAGGACGATTTACTATGGAAGACAACAAGTATCAATTTTAAAAGTCATTGGTCTGACTCGACCAGGAATCAAACTCCCGATCTCCCGCACGGGAGACCTGCGCTTGAATAATTCGGCCACCGCACCTCGTCACGAGAGAATGGTAGTGTGGTTCATTCATTCATAGATATGTAGAGCTATGGAAGCTTATCTTGTAAGCCTATATCATAGAAAACTCACACATCATATTGATGTCTGCTGTTTCTGAAATATTAGTATCCAGACTATTCTGTGTTTTGTTAAATGGAACTGTGTGTCTTAATGAATGATACTAATAATGATAACAACAATATTAATAATAATAACAAGGAAACCAGATATATATATATGAACAATGTAGATCATCTAATCCATGACTGACACTATCTATCTCTCCTTCACACCTCGATGAGCACATCTATGAAAGGCCCCAGATCCCACCAGGAGCACTACCTTTATTCTCACATCTGAAAATTCTGAAATTCCAAAATACAATCAGACACAAGGATTTTGGATAGGGGATTGCAAACCTGGATTTGGTTCAGTGTTTTTCTCATTCTTTACACTACTGCTGTGGTGTGATATAAACCTTCAAATTTCAAACATACTTCAAACAATACATAAATACAATTTGTGATTATGTCTGAAAAATAAACTACTACTAGTACATCTGATTTAAGTGGAGGTTGACCTGGTCAGGTTTCAGTCCCACAGTACCCATCTGAGTATTCCCACAAAGGTCTTGCAAAGGTTGTGAGCGACACATAGTGGCAAATTCCAGAACTACCCCTTTTGAAAACAATACTATGTTTAAAATTACTTCAGAAACGTTCTTTTGCGGCTTGTTTGCAACCATTCATTTACAATATGTAATATGTTGTGTGATATGTGTTGCCTGTGGCATTTATATTTTTGTATATAATATAAACAACAAATGTTGAGCTTTTGTCTCTGAGCTTTGGTCTCTTTCTTCATTAAGGGTGTGAGTTTATGTCTTGTGAGTTTATGTTTTGTGAGCTT
Source organism: Branchipolynoe longqiensis (assembly GCA_030323885.1). Lineage (NCBI taxonomy): Eukaryota > Metazoa > Annelida > Polychaeta > Phyllodocida > Polynoidae > Branchipolynoe > Branchipolynoe longqiensis. Next base: position 38,229,107 of record CM059200.1, read on the forward strand.
TTGTCTAAGCACCTTTAGGATTCTGTGTAAAATAAGGCTAGGAAACCCCACTAAGCTGCACTGCAAAGGGGCATGTGATATATCACGGCCCACCAGCGGGATGCCCAATGGAAGGTAACCATGCCAAAAGTAGCCAGATAGCACACCACGCAGCTATGTACAAGCCTATGATATGTAAATAGGAGTAGGCTAGTCTAGTAGTAAGAGTAGACAAAATAAAATACATATATGCCAAGAAAATCCCAAAAGAAATTAACATAGACTACTAACCAGACCAACCAACTATCTATCTGCTACTGAAATGCAGGCAATCAAATACCTTATCAGCAGCTGCTGTGTGATAAGATAACACCAACATTACAGCTGGCCAGCATTGAAAACAAACCTGAATACCCAGGCTTATATGCTATGGACAGTATAAATACAGCCTCAATAAAAAAAAAAAGATTCTATAAATATTGGTTCCGAGTGTGTCACATCAACGCGCTGCACTGTGGAATTATCAGACATTATGGGAAGCAAACAAAGTGAACTGCATGCAAAGTAAATTGCACAAACTCAAAGATTGGGAATTTTTCAGGATTTCTCATTAGTATGGGATCCACAACTGTGTTTAGGTCTTTGATGAACTAGGGTTGTAGACAATGAGGTTCTGAGTTTAATGGAAAATAAGGTTAAAATATTTTCAAATGGAATAAAGCTCCAGAACATATCGAATAATGGATAATCCTGGATCTTACTTAGACATCTTCAATGCAATCATTTCAGGATGCTTAGCTTCAGTGCAGTATTAGGATCGGTGGAACGTTGCTGGATGGCTAGGGCCAATCTGATATATATTATATGTGGAGTATTGGTATATTTACATGTATTACTGAATTGAAGTCTGTTGGTATTATATATTGTATGAAAGGAGGTAAATGCTGAAACTAAGGCTGGCATATACAGTTGCTGAAGACTGTGGTTTCTTCACCCAGACAAATAGTCTGTGAAGAATGCCACAGAATGAGTATAATAATTAAGTCAAGAGTTAAGTTATGTGTGCATGTTATGGTATGATTTACATATGCCAGTATCTGAGGGAGTGTTAGCACACAGGTGACAATGCATGGGAGCTGTGGCAGTGTGTGTGTGTGTGTGTTTGCAGGACCTGCCAAAGCCAGGTGTCAGGCTGGAGGTGGGAGGTGGAATGTGTGTGTGTGGTGAGCCCTCCCTGCCCCACCTGGTGGCAGTTTGCTGAACTAAAGATGATAAAATATGTAATTCTCAAAGTAAGGCATGTAGAAACTCCTACTATTTTGGAGTTGACCCAATCTAAGGGACTGGTGACCATGGGTGTTATGTAAAAATAAACAGGGTTGATACTCCCATATAAGTGTTATCGGTGAACTTGATGGAAAAATATGTATCTGACTTGGGGTGGGTGGGTTGGCCCCCCACCCCTCTACCCAGATGGGGGGGGAGGGGGCTGGTGGGAGTGGTGGGGGTCCCCCCACTCCCCCCCCCCCTGCCTCCCCCCCCACCACTGACTGGAGGAGTTCAGCCAATGAAATGCCATGTTACTGTCTCTGACTGAGGAGAGTCCCAGCAACCGTGTACCTGTATTTTGAATGTGTTCCATCTAAATAAAAGAGCTGGGCAGGGTGTGTGGCAGGCAGATGGCAGCCACCCCTCCCTACTAGACTTTACCACACTTAATTTCTGTTGAGTTGCTATTTCTTGGAACTGAAATAGTAAGCAGATATAGTAAGCAGATATAGTAAGCAGATATAGTAAGCGGATCATCGCTTGAGTAATATCATACATTAGTGCTTTCCGGCCTCCATAGACAGAAGTTAGGGTTCTATTTCCTATAAAGATTCTAGTGTCTAAAATACCGCTAGTTAATACACTGTCTCAACTGACGCCCTGGGAATATATACAATCAATGTACCCCTGACATAACAGGTGCTGATGACCTCCTACTTATATCTAAGTGAATATTGTTGGTATATTGCTCCATGTGTGGACATTATATAGGCTTAGAGAAAATAGCAATACCTCAGGGAATTTGACGCTCCTGCCCTGCAGAGTTGTAAACCACTGCCTTGTGGTACAGGTTCTTGACAGAACCGAAGGCTAAGGGAGCAAACCCTAATCAGAAAACCATGTCACTGTGGCAGCATTAAGGGCGGTTGATGTATGGAACTCCCAACATCTCCCGACCAGCCACTGCAGGGACAAATAGTTTTGCGCCTGTCTTGACATGTTCTTGCCGGTGTGAAACCTCTATTTGCTCCCCGAGAGAGTGCCGCTGGTAACTTGCAAAAGCCAGCAGCACTTCAACACTTTTGCAGGCAGCTTTCATGAAATGTAAGAGCGGCAGTCAAGTAATGAAAGCAGTCTTTGTCGCATCGGGGCTGAGAGCATGGTGATGATGATGAGAGAAAAAAAGAGATCCAGTAATATGTCTAGATTTGCATCCTGAAATAACATAATGCATTTGATGACTGAATTGTTGTTTAAGGGAATATTGTATGTATATTTCTCCATGTGTGTGACGTCAAATATCATGGTGTTTTATTTAAAACTGTGAGATCTAGTGGACTTTTGGTACAGATTAAGGGGTACAGCTGATGGTGACTGAGGAGTTGTTTCCAACAGTGTTCCAGCAAGTTGAGCTGCTATTGGGTATGTTGCTATTGGACAGACGATTATTAGGTGAGCTGACCCACACTGTTTTGGATTCAGAAATGTTAAATTCATATGCGTCTATTGACACATAATTGATTTTATGCTTTTATATCCTATGTAAAAGGCACAGTTGAATAAAAGAACCCAGACAATTTCTGCCATTAATATGGCCTGTGGTGCCGACATGGCATAAAGAAACCATTAATCAATGAAAAACCTTTTTTGCAATGTAAACCACAGACAATTCTTAGAGTCCTTAAAAACAACTGTGCTATGTCACCTCCTGTCCTTTTGGCTATTCTTTCTCAGTTAGATTTTGCTGTTATTACTGTTAGTTCACTCAAGTCTAACCCCTTCAAAATTGCATAAGATATGGTTTTTGCTATTATTTGACATGAAATAGAATTCTTGTAGGCATGATCGATAGCACTAGCTTTTCAGGGTGAATATGGCCTTTGTTGACTACATCTAATATAACAATCAGCAATCAATGAATCAGAAATAATGCATGGTTTCCTGGTTACCAATATTGATATTTGTATTAGCATTGTATGCCTAATGACAAAGCTCACTGGTTTCAGAGAATGGTTGAGTGCATCATTAATTCATAGATGTGTGGCTATGGAAGTTTATACGCTAAGACTAAATACACAAGTTACACATCATATTGTTTGTTTACTGCAGGTAAATATTGTCAGTTGTCTGAAATATTAGCTTGCAGACTCTTATGGCTTTTGCTAACTGGAACTGCATGACTTAATTAATTATACTAATAATAACGACAGTATTAACAATAATAATAAAAATATGTGAAGGATCAGTATATTATCTTTGTCATGCCTGAGGGAGGGAGCGAGGTAAGGAGTGGGTGGATGGAGACAGACAGACAGACATACAGGCATGCAGGAATACATATACACATACACACATACATACCCACACATACATACATGCAGGCAGTCATATATGCAAACAAACATACAGGCATGCAGCAATACATACATACATGCAGGCAGTCATAGAGGCAAGCAAACATACAGGCATGCAGTAATACATATATACATACATGCAGGCAAACATACATACACACATAGATACATGAAGGCAAGCAGGCAGTCGTACAGGCAAGCAAGCATACAGGCATGCAGGAATATATACATACAGGCAGGCAGGCAAACATACATGCACACATGCAGGCAAGCAGGCAGTCGTACAGGCAAGCACACATACAGGCACGCAGGAATACATATATACATACAGGCAGGCAGGCAAGCATACATACACACATACATGCAGGCAGGCAGTCATCCAGGCAAGCAAACATACAGGCATGCAGTAATACATATATACATACAGTCAGGCAGGCAAACATACATACCTACATACATACATGCAGGCAGGCAGTCATACAGGCAAGCAAACATGTAGGCATGCAGTAATACATATATACATATAGGCAGGCAAACATACATACACACATACATACATGCAGGCATGGAGTCATACAGGCAAGCAAACATACATGCATGCACCAATCCATATATACATACAGGCAGTCAAACATACATACATACATACATACATACATACACACATACATATATGCAGGCAGGCAGTCATACAGGCAAGCAAACATACAGGCATGCAGTAATACATATATACAGACAGGCAGGCAAACATACATACATACATGCAGGCAGGCAGTTATACAGGCAAGCAAACATACATGCATGCAGGAATACATATATACATACAGCCAGGCAAACATACATGCACCCATACATACATGCAGGCAGGCAGTCATACAGGCAAGCAAACATACATGCATACACACATACATACATGCAGGCAGGCAGTCATACAGGCAAGCAAACATACAGGCATGCAGTAATACATATATACATACAGGCAGGCAAACATACATACACACATACATACATGCAGGCAGGCAGGCGTACAGGCAAGCAAACATACAGGCATGCAGTAATACATATATACATACAGGCAGGCAAACATACATACACACAGGCAGGCAGTCGTACAGGCAAGCAAACATACAGGCATGCAGTAATACATATATACATACAGGCAGGCAGGCAAACATACATATACACATACATACATGCAGGCAGGCAGTCATACAGGCAAGCAAACATACAGGCATGCATTAATACATACATACATGCAGGCAGGCAAACATACACACATACATACATGCATGCAGGCAATCGTACAGGCAAGCAAACATACAGGCATGCAGTAATACATATATACATACAGGCAGGCAAACATACATACACACAGGCAGGCAGTCGTACAGGCAAGCAAACATACAGGCATGCAGCAATTCATATATACATACAGGCAGGCAGGCAAGCATACATACCTACACACATACATACATGCAGGCAGGCAGTCATACAGGCAAGCAAACATACAGGCATGCAGTAATACATATATACATACAGGCAGGCAAACATACATATACACATACATACATGCAGGCAGGCAGTCATACAGGCAAGCAAACATACAGGCACACAGTAATACATATGTACATATAGGCAGGCAAACATACATACACACATGCAGGCAGTCGTACAGGCAAGCAACCATACAGGCATGCAGGAATACATATATATATATACATACAGGCAGGAAACCATACATACATAGATGCAGGCAGGCAGTCATTCAGGCAAGCAAACATACAGGCATGCAGTAATACATATATACATACAGGCAGGCAAACATACATACACACATACATACATGCAGGCAGGCCGTCGTACAGGCAAGCAACCATACAGGCATGCAGGAATACATATATACATACAGGCAGGCAGGCAACCATACATACATAGATCCAGGCAGGCAGTCATACAGGCAAGCAAACATACAGGCAAACTAAGCAGGCATACAGAAAGATAGGCAGGCAGTCATACAGGCAAGCAAGCAGACAGGAAGACAGGCAGGCAGTCATACAGGCAGGCAGGCAGGCAGGCAGACAGGCCGGCAGTCATACAGGCAAGCAAACATACAGGCAAACTAAGCAGGCAGACATAAAGATAGGCAGGCAGTCATACAGGCAGGCAGGCAGACAGGAAGATAGGCAGGCAGTCATACAGGCAAGCAAGCAGACAGGAAGACAGGCAGGCAGTCATACAGGCAGGCAGGCAGGCAGACAGGCCGGCAGTCATACCGGCAAACAAACATACAGGCACGCAGGAATACATATATACATACAGCCAGGCAAACATACATACACACATACATACATGCAGGCAGGGAGTCATACAGGCAAGTTAATCAGGCAGACAGGAAGATAGGCAGGCAGGCAGACAGGAACCCTGGCCGGCAGTCATACAGGCAAGCAAACAGACAGGCAGGCAGGCAGACAGGAAGATAGGCAGGCAGTCATACAGGCAAGCAGGCAGACTGGAAGACAGGCCGGCAGTTATACAGGCAAGCAAACAGACAGGCAGGCAGGCAGGCAGACAGGAAGATAGGCAGGCAGTTATACAGGCAAGTAGGCAGACAGGAAGACAGGCCGGCAGTTATAGAGGCAGGGAATCAGGCAAGCAGGTTGTTTTTCGGGCTAGCTTCATTCTGAATCTTCTGGTAATATAAAGGTCTCTCGTACCGTGTGTCACATGATTATTTCATTGCATCGACTCAAGGAATAAACCAGACGGGATGGCCGAATGAGTTAGAGCGTCATTGCATCGACTCAATGAATAAACCAGTCGGTATGGCCGAATGAGTTAGAGCATCCGTCTCCCATGCTGGTAGATCGTGGGTTCGTGGGTTCGAATCCTGGTCGAGTCAAACCAATGACTTAAAAATTGATACTTGTCGCTTCCCAGCCAGACGCTCGGCATTACTAGGATAGGGCAAGGAGCAGTGGAATGAGGAAGACCAGTCATCTGCGACTGAAATTTCCCCTGATTAAACAACTAATGTACCCCCCAAAAAAATAGGATCATAATTAAGCCTTTGTTATTTTATTTTAAGCGTAAGTTAATTCAGTAATTCATGAATTAGGTTTGTTTATTTTTCTGTTTCCATTCCACCTAAGAAGATCCAAATAAAGGATTTGTAAAAATATACAAAATGGAATCCCACCAAATGGGAAAGTTGAGAAAATCATATAATAGCTCATATAAAATGAAGAACAGAATAATTATTTCTGAATGCTGTGATTAGTCAGTGAAAACGAGTCTGGCTGTCTTCCATTTTGACACAGCCTGATAATTATTATTGTTGCCTTCTGAATTTGTCAGATTCAATGGTATCCGTAGTCATATTTATGGGAATATCATATTGAGATGCAAGGCTGATCTATATTTTGATTTAGATTTGGCACGCCGGGTTCACCGAGAGCGGGCGCACGGAGGGCTGGCTGACAGAGAGCGGGCTGACTGAGGGCGGGTGCACGGAGGGCGGGCTGATGGAGGGCGGGCTGACGGAGGACAGGCTGACAGAGGGCGGGCTGATGGAGAGCGGGCTGACGGAGGGCGGGTGCACAGAGGGCGGATGCACAGAGGGAGTGCGGGCGGGTGGGCGGACAGACGGAGGGTGGGCACACAGAGGGCGGGCTCACAGAGGGCGAATGCACGGAGGGCAGACGCATGCAGGACGGATGGAGGATGGTGGGAGGGCGGGCCGACGGAGGGCGGGCCGACGTAGGGCAGGCACACGGAGGGCGGGCACATGGAGGGCGGGCACACGGAGGGCGGGCGGATGGAGAGCAGGTGGACAGAGGGCGGGTGGACGGAGAGCAGGTGGACAGAGGGCGGGCAGTCAGAGGGCGGACGGAGGGCAGGCGGATAGAGGGCGGGCGGACAGGGGCGGGCTCATGGAGGGCGGGCACACGGAGGCCGGACGCACTGAGATCGGGCACAACGGCCATGCGGGCAGACCGGCGTGGCGGGTGGGTAGGTGGCGAGCACGGTGGACGTGGCAGGCATCCGCACGACGGGCAGCTGGCGCGACAGGATGTGGGCACCAAAGGACCTACAAAATTATTATTTGTCGCTACCTAGCCTAGCGCTTTGTATTATTAGGAGAGGCATGGACTGGTTAGGTCAGTGTCAGGAGTTTTTCATCCTTGCAACATCTAAGGTCATATCAGGATGGATACCGACTTGTGACAGTGCGCACTCATGATGACTTTATAGTGCTTCCCCACTGAGAAATCAGGCCGCTGGCACCATTACCGAATATCCCACTCTGGCACATTATCCTGGCACTGAGCTATCCTATCCTAGTAATGCCGAGTGCCAGGCTTGGAAGCGATAAGTATCATTCTACCAATTTTGTGATGCACTTTTCAAGCATTTGTTGCCGTATAGAAAGGAATACTGAGTCATTTTAATATAATCTGTTACTGCATAAGCCTATAGTGTTAGAGTTTTTGGCATGTTTGCCAGAATTACTTTTCTCAGTATGTGCTTCAAATATCTCTAAAGCTAGCCATTTAAAATAAAAGCTATTTCAAACTAAAAGTAAGGCAGATAATAACTTATCAACTTCATATATCTAACTCAGAAAATGTCAGAAACTCATAACCATCGGACCATGCAACTTTAATAACACACCTCACCGCTTCATTCATAAATAAAAACAATATCCCTTCTAACCTGCCTTCACCTTTGTGACCTGCCGCGGTGGCCAAATTGGTAGAGAGCAGGCCTCCCGGGCAGGAGACCGGGCACTCAATTTCCGGTTGAGTCAAACCAATGACTTACAAAATGTATTCTTGTCGCTTCCTAGCCAGGCACTCGGCATTATTAGGATAGGGCAATGACTGGTCACCTCAGTGTCAGGATGATGTGACTGTGGGATAACAGGTCATGGTCCTGGCCGACTGATTTTCCAAACAAGTATCATTTGTAGTTGGATTAGAAACTCCTTCGACTGGTATCATTAATATCTGTTTAAGGCTACATAGTCCAATTATAAATTTTAAAACTAAAACAGATGCTATTCTACATATTGAACTTAAGACATATATGAACTTATTAAAAATGTGTTTCTCTATAGAAGGGAATAATGAGTCAATTTAATAGAACCTGTTATTGCAGAAGCCTATGGTGTCAGAATGTTGGCAGATTGCCAACATTAATTCGACATGTTTGCACTTCAAATATCTCAAAAGTTAGACATTTTAAATCAAAGTTATGTAAAACCATGGTAAAGTAGATTATTATGAGCAATCTAATATATATATCTCAAAAACATCATAACAACTCAAAACTATAGGACTCTGCAACTTTAATGAAGCCAAAATACACAGAATACATGCAATCAAAGGTATAAGAACATATCAATCAACACCAGGAAAAGTCTAAATTCCAGCCGACTGGAGGATAGTTTGTAGGCACTAGAAAGCACTCTACTATCCCACAACCATGTTCATCAAACTGGTGGTAGGTGGGTTAGCACACCTTCGTCATAATTCGTTATACATCACATAATTTAAAGAAATCTATATGGAGCCACCGTCGCTGGCCCAGGACTGACCAATGTGGAACCAAGCAGCTGGGGCACAAGTGTACACTAGTGTAGGGGGTGGATCCCCATAATGAACACATGCTTACGAGCAGGTGATAGCTGGAGGGTGGCGAGATACATACAACTTACAAGTGTGCCCCATCCTAAATAATAGTGGCTTGAGACAATATATATTACATAAAACATTGACCATATGACTGAGAGCCAATGTTTTTTAAGATGGCAGTATGTAGTGCATTGAAACAGCTGAAAACATTATTCAATAACGTACCTATCATCTCTACAATATTTCTCTGCATGCAATGTGGTCCACTCCCCTCTAGGTTAACTGTTTAGACCATGCATTTCAAAAGTGTTATTCACTCTGGTGATATCGTATGATGCACAAACGTGTTACATATGAGAAGACAATAAATGTTTGAAAAGGCAGAGTACCTAGATCCCCAAAATACCTTTTCACAATCATATTATTTAAATGTAAAATGTGTGAATCAAAATCGAACAAAGTGTGGCAATAAATCAGATAAGTCTGGAACAGTGAACGGTAAACAGCTTAGTACCCTTGATCATTGCATCGCCAGGTCTTTCATCAAACTTATTTTGCCTGAAATCTTGACTTAAAAGAGAAAGAAAGATGCATTGCACAATTCAAAATATAGAAAACTCTCACCACTTAAGATAATAATTAAGTTGAAGAAATTAGGAAAACATGGATGGAACCAACATGAACAATTGACGACGTGAACAAGCAGCTCTTTGAATTGGATTTTATTCAATAACATATAGGGTTGTAATAGTCATTAAACAGTAAAGTTACAATTTGGAAGTTTGTCCGTCAGTTGAACTTCGACTCAGGCCCTCAACCAAGTGGGATGAGAGGGCCTGTGTCGCCATGGAGAAAGCGGCCCGAGGGAGATAGCTGTACACGGCGGACGACCGCCAGTTCCCAAGCTGCCGTATTTCGGTGATCTGTGCGCACGCCTTGACGCATGCCTGTGCGCCTCCTCGGCGTAAGCTATGGATGGTGTAGGAGTCAGGGTCGGGCAGTCGTCCGGCGAGAAGAGCGGTCCTCAGTGTTGCCGTAAGTATGACTGCTGTAAGGGGGTGTCCGTCGGGGAGGAAGAAAGCTGGAGCATCTGGGCTCGTGTGGGTGGCGTTCTTGCATCTCCGCCAGGCCTGAACAGGGCAGACCGGGTGGACGAGGATGGAGAAAGCGTCCATGGCAGGCCTAGTGGTTTTAGTTGAACGGACGTCGACGGCCAGTAGTCTTCCCGCGTCGACCACGTCAGCACCTCTTAAGGTGTGTCCGGGTTCGTCATGTTCGTCCAGTGATAAGGAGGTTGCCCTGTCTAAGCAGGGTGAAGCAACCGATGAGGACGGCCGATGAGGACGGCGGCGGATAGTACCCGGCCTCCGGGGCCTGCAGACCAGAAGTATTGGGCCAGCTGGTTTAGTATGGTGGGGGTGATGGGCGGGGCCTGTCGGGGGACGTGGGTGGACAACTGTACCACCCGCGCTTCACCACCGAGATGGGGTATGTGTCGAACGCCTTCGGCATGCCCCCCACGAGACGTACCCGGGTCCGAGCCCCGCTGATGTAGTTGAGGATGGCCGAGGGGGACCTGAGGTCGTCATTGAAGGTCGTGACGAAGGTCATCATGTTGTACTGTGATGGGTGGCGGGGGTCGTAATGGAGGTCTTGCGAGTGTTGCAGGTATCACACCACCTGGCGCGATTTGTTCCGCCAAGTCCCCGCCGCTAGTCCGGCAGTGAAGAGCACGGCGATCTGGGAGTGGTTGTCATCCATGAGGCCTGGGAAGAGAAAGCAAGTTATTATTCCAGGCCCACATAGCTTCGGGTATGGCGGTGTTTGAGTGGCGCACTCTGATGCGGGTCAGCCCGAGGCGCTGGCAGATGATGCGTGCCCTCTCTTGCACCACGTCGTCGAAGGGCGCCCTGCTTAGAGTGTCGGCGAGGACGAGGTCCCTGCCTGGCTTGTGCACCACCTCTATTTCGGTAGAGTGCAGGGCGGCGAACCGCCACAGCTCCCTGGCGCAGGTCCCTGCCTGCCCCAGAGGCTAGGACTGACTGTGAGGCCTGGTTGTCTGTGTTGACCCGGATGATGCAGTCTTGGGGTCTTAGGGGAGCGAGGGCCTGGACTACCATGACAAGGTTGATGGCCTCGAGGCGGTTGATGTGGTGGCCACTTGCCAGGTACTCGACAGGGTAGGCCTCGGAGAAGTAGCCCGCCTCGGAGTGGGCACCTCCCGTTTGTGGTTCTTGCATAGTCGGAGAACAAGACAAGGTCGCGGACCAGCTCGACGGTCATGAGGTGCCTGCTGGTGCGAGGCGTGTCATGGAGGCTCGCCAGTATCCGGTTCATGAACCGTCAAGCCGGTGCCACGCATCTGGCCATGTGTTGTAGTCGTCCAATGATGTGCTGGAGTGTGGTCCGTGTGATCTTCGGGGTGCCGATGACCTCTTTGCACTCTGCGATAATGTCGGACAGCTTGTCGTCCAGGATGCAGACTGTCATTTGTTGGGTGCACACCTCATACCCGAGGCATTCAAGGCATTGGGTCAGGGGATAGTGCCAATCCCAGGTTTGCCATGATCTGGATCATGTCGGTGTATGCGGCGTCGGCGGCCTTCTTGGTTGCCGCTACCCCGACGAAGTAGTCGAGGTAGCAGATGACAAAGTGGCCCTGTCGGCAGAGGAGATACACCAGGGCGTTGGTGGTGCGAACGCAGGCCATTGACGAGGTCCTGCACCCGAAGGCCGGTACAACATCGAGGTCGACCTTCGAGTCTAGGGTGATGCCCAGTAGGGGAACCGAGAGAGGGCGGGGCCGGAGCTGACAGTAGGCTCGGGACACGTCTGCTGACCAAATGTAGCAATCCTGGCCGACCCTTGTGACTTCGTCCGCCAGGTCCCTGATCCCAGGCCTCCCATGGAAGTAGCCCTCCCGAATGCCCGCATTGACACTGGCACCACTGGGGTAGCTGAGATCCACGATGACGCGTCGCTTGTCGGTGTTCCTTTTAGGACGGGTCATCATGGGGCTGGTCTGGGCCCAGGGTGTGAAGGGTGATGTGGCGAATGCCCAAGTAGGGCACCATGCCCCGCCTCCTTGTGGATGTAGTTGCGGATACAATGTAGTTGTTCTGGATCTTCCGGGTGGTTGGAGGTGACTGGGATGGGGGGCTCGTCGGCCGTATAGTAGGCAGGCCAGCCAAACTCCAGGAAGTCGACCAGTTGTGTGTCGTGGTATCGTCTGAGGTATTTTCGCCACATAGGGATGTTTAATGCGGACGGGACCGTGATCCTTGCCGATATGTGGTTGGGCAACCCAGTGGCCCGTACCCTGTTGTCGATATTCAAGTAATGTTTGTTCACCCAAGCTTCGGCTAGTGTAGTCGGCCAGATTCGCAGTAGAGTTGACCAATATGTGATCGGTGTGTGTGGTGGGTTGTAAGGTGGCGCTGGTTCGGTGTGGTTCGTCGACATCTTCGGTGGCGTGAGCCTATTGATTGCTGATGAGGAGCGCATCTGGTGGCTCTACCTCCTTGTCCTCCGTGTCCATGCACCCACCCTCCTGCCCCCTTTGGTCTCTTGTAGTTTTTGTGCTTGGTTACTGGCTGCCGACTGGTGTAAACCGGCAGGCCCGGTACTGGTTGGTTTGTTTCTGAGTCGGCCGAGGCAGCTTTGAAGTCGCGGGAGGGGCTGGTGGCGACGACAACCGGCGGGCGCTTCCGGCCGCTGCTGGGAGAGTGCAGGGGTGTCAGTGTTGTGATGTGTTGTGGTTACATAAGCCAGGGAGCCCCCACCTCCATGTGTGGTGGGTCATCTGTGTTCGGCGGAGACTTCTGAGGTGGCTGCCGCTGTGTCGTGTGGGGGGTGAGTCTGCTGGATGGCGAGCAGTCGCTTGCTTTGGTGCTGTGCGACAAGTTTTTATGACCTGCTTGGTGGCCTCCGTCCCACCGGCCCACGGCTAGATCTGAGGGCATGCCGGCAGGGGCCGCTAGCCGCTTCCGGCCTTTGTTGGTGGGAGCGTCTGCGCCGGTGTTGTGTGGTGCGCCTGTTACATCGTGGGAGGGACAGCGGCTCCCTGTGTAGTTATTATGCAGCGGTCGGCGGCGACTTCTGAGGCGGCTATCTTGGTGTCATGTGGTGCGACAGTTGTGATGCCTCACGAGCGGGCTGAGTCGTTGCCAGCTGCTCGCCTATCATTGTCTCGCTGTGTTTGGAGGGGGTGGTTTGCGTCATCTGAGGGGTTGCTGCCGGGGCCCGCCAGTCGCTTCTGGCCATTGTCGGTGGGGTTGCTTTCCCCGGTGTCGTGTGGCGGCAACATCTGATGCCACAGGGGTCTGATTGTCGCTTCGGGCGGTTCTCTGGGGAGTTGTTTGTCACGGCGTCGTGTGGGTGGGGGCGTTACATCGGCTGGCAACCAGCCGCTTTCTTGTGAGCTGAGTTGGTTGTGACCGGCGGTGAACCCCACCGCGATGGGGCCCAGGGGTGGGTTATGGCGCTCTGTCGGGGGTTTCCGGTTGCAACTGTGCTTAGTGTTGGTGCGTGCGCTGCCGTCTGTTAGTGTCTTGTCATTCTTAATGGCCCTAGGCGGGCCGTTTAGCAAAAATCTGATTTCTCGGTATTGCTGTCTGACCTGGTGCCCTGGGATCGTTTCTCCAGCTGTCTTTTCTTATTATTACATTCAGTCTCTTTGTGGGGTTTGTGCGGCGATATTTATTAGCGCACACATGCGCAAACCGTGCCGCACCTGCTCCTTGTGAGCTTGGGAAGCTGCTGTCTTGGCCGGTGTTCCATCGGTGGCAGGGGTGGCCGTTCGTTTCATAGCTGAATTCGGGGCGCTTGTATTATTGGTATCTCGAGGTGGAGGCAGACTCGGTTTTTTGGTGGTATTCATCGTCCATGTGGTGCTGAGGCGATCGTTGGGGTTGTCTGCCTTTGGACGTGCAGGCTTCTACATCGCATCAGGCAGGCATCCCGTTGGATGTCCTTGACCGCCGTTGGGTCCCTCCAGGGCCGGGGGAGCCTGCCATCGTCTATCATGTTGAAAATGCGTTCGGACCAGGCGAGACAGGTCTCCCAGTCCCACTCCCCGTCCATCTCTACCACATGTTCCACATGCTCGGCCAAGGGCTCGACCCAGCTGCGAGGAACGGTCAAGTCCTTCGCCATCCTATGGAGTGCTGATATATATATTCATACCAGGTACTTTCTCCCTGGCCTACTTTCCATTTTTGCTCCCCTCGGATTACAAAAGTGTGAGGTAGAAGAGGCTTCCTACCTCTGCGTGGCTTGTTGAAGTTGCTGCCTTGGTTCAGTAGCTCATCGATAACGTCACGGTGCCCTCGGTCATCCTCGGAGGAGTGTGAGTGCCTCCTGCCTCGATTTCCTCTGGTCCTGCCTCGTACTCCGTCGTCACGGCTCACATGCGTGTTGCTGTAATGTGTGGTGGAGCTTGGGCGCCAGGGGTGACTTTGCTCTGGGGAGGATGAGCTGATGAGGTTTCTCTATGTGGGCACTCCTTGTGACGGAAGGCGGCATGGCGATGGCTGGGGGATCACATCCTTTCCCTTTTTGATGTCTCCATTGCCGACATCCTGTCCAGCATTTTTCTGGTTACCTCTGCCCGCTGGGTCAGAGTGTTGGCCAGGGATTTCTCTAGGAGGGCCATCTAGTGGGTGGCGTCCACAGTGTCTTGACGGGCGTGTCCATAGAGTCCGGTATTGGTGGCAGGAAGGCAGTGGTTGGCGGGACGGCCACTGGTCATGGGCATCCCCGGGTGCGTGGCGTGGCGGTGTCTGGTGCGGCGGTCATCGCTGGGAACGTCGGCGGTGGCCGTAGTGCTGTTGTTCGTAGCGGCGTCGGCATTAGCGGCGTCGGTGGCCCGGCGTCGGCGTTTAGCGATGCGCAGCATGGAGAAATCAGTTGGAGAGGAGAGCAAGCCCATGGGGCTGAGTGGTGAGCAAGCCCCTGGGCTGAGTGATGCTGAGGTTTCCGGAGAGGTGCTGAGTTAGGGTGGTGTGTTGCTCGTCCAGCTGCTGGAAACATAGTGAGGTTTGATGGGTCTCGGGGGCCGACGATGGGCGGTCGTGACATCAGAGGTCTCGCAAGAGACTGGGTTCGCATGAAACCCGGTAGAGGCGTGGGGATAAGGAATGGAACCCGGGTGGTACCACCGGGGAGACTCCTTGTTCGCACGCAAATTACCCATGTTGGCGAACCAACATGAACAATGTCTACACACCCAATATTATCTGAGTTATCTCAAAATAAGGCTTCTCCGAGCCAAGTGAAAATAGGCACAGACAAGCAAAATGTGGCTTGAGCTTTTCCATTGGACAAGTGACAATTTTAGGCTGGAAAACATGTATTTCACAATTTTGTTTGCTTTCCATTATATATCTGCAGATGCCAAAGGTGAAAAAGTGGAAATTCAGATGGATAAGTAACAATCACACAAGACTTGTCCTATGGACAAGTGACTTTTTGGGAGGTTTTCTATCACTGTATTGTATAATTAACAATTCTACAAAACTTGTTAATACAGTTCAACTGGTCATTAGAAATTATTCCCATCTATTGCAAACAAAGTTAGATAATGTATGGTGCCATTAACTGTGAGAGCCTGCCCTTGATTGGGAGCTCACAATTATTATCATGTATATGGTTGCCATATCTCCGTGGAATGAAGACAAAATATGACCCACAGATAACTCCCCTTCTCCCACCACCAGAGTATTTGGCTTCATCATGTTAAGACAAACAAGGACCATCAATCACTAAACACAATAACTGTGTAAGTCATGAAACCACTTAAACATTAAATATTATACCTTACATCCTCATTACAGAGGAAGGAGGAAAGCAAATACATAAATTATAGTTTCCTCCTTGAGCTATTAAAACACATTAACCACAAAAAAAGTGTTACTATTAAACCATTGACTCTTGTCTCTATTGATCTGTATATACAACTTTCTGTGTACCGATATGCTAGGAAGATAAACAAAATAATCTTCTATATTTATTAAAATATGTAATAAGTATCATCTAGGTAGATCCAGTGACATGCTGTCTTTAGATGCCCAAGAGCCCCTTACCACAAACCTATGTTCTGGGTCTCACACCACATACTGAAAGCTAAAGCAGTAATTAATCTACTCAGTCAATAAATACTACTCATTTGAAGGGTACTTGGCTTGTATATATATTTAAACATTCTTTAATCAATCATCATAGGCTTGATTAATTATCATTCATTAGTTTTCATTTTGACATCTCGTTAAGGAGGCTGTGGACCAACACAAGTTTACTTATTCATAATTAATGTTGTTTAATGCTGATTTAATCTATCATATACCACTTCTGATTTTATGACAGTTGTATGCTCTTTGGCATACATTTCTGTGCTCTATTTAACTTGTTTGAAATAAAATAATTGTCTTTAGTCAGATATGTTTAACCACTGTATGTCCCCCAAAAGCTCATGTTTACATTTTGTGCTGGGGGTCATTAAACAAACAAACAAATCATAGTTAACATGATCAAATAGGACTTTATGTAATGCATAGCTTAAAATAACTTTCATGAGTTGGTTATGGTAGCTGGTAGAGTGATGTGGTCTGGGGAATTCTTGCACAATTGGATAGGCTTTATATATCAAGATTGAACTGAAAGATGTTTTCGTGGTGTTCTCTGTGGAAGAGTGGTTAGAGTCTCTGACTTTTTTTCGAGGTCGGAGTCCTACTCTGAAGGTCGGTGCTTCGATTCCCTGCCAACTCTGCCAATTTGGATTTCCACCTCTGTGTATAACTTACAGCGTCATCAAAGGCTGGTTGCTCTCATACCATGTCTTATGTGGTGTGGGAGGTTAAAAATCCCCTGGGTCGGTAAAAGTGTAGGCTCGGGCTTTCTATCAACAAACTGTCTAATGGTGAAAACAAGTCTATTCAGACTTATCCATGATGGGCAGAATAAATCTTTAAAAAAAATTCATGGATAACAAATAATAAAGAAGTGTTACCATGCAACAGAATTCCCCAAGGAAAGCATCACAAAGTCTACTTTGACTAATAGTTATTTGTAGCACTTTTACTAGGCCTTATAGCCAATGTATTTCCACTTATCCCTCCTAGCATGACATCACAGAATGAGCTATTTGCGCTCCACACCAGTATGTGGGGATTGTTCTGTCCGGAACCATTACTCAGAGTATTCCAGGGATATTTCTATAGCGCTAAGTACAATGCAGCTACTATTTTTAGAATTTAATTATTTTACTACAATTCAGTGAATATTCACAAAAAGAATTCATGGTAAAATAAAATGACCACATCCTTATCTAACATACATTTTGTATATTATTTTGTATAAAGTAACAGAAATTGTAAAAGAGCTCCCATGATTGTTTTGAATCTGAATTTGACAAATGACCATGGATATCTGTTGCGTCATTGTCTGCCTTTAGTTGGGGATCAATGCCCCCCTTTAGAGGTTATTGAGCTGAATATCACAGATGGCCATTTCACTATGTTGGTACAAAAACTTGCCAGTCTTCCACACAAACTCTAGGGTGCAAAATAACTCACATTGACAAATGAATACACATGAACTATTTCCTTGATTTGCGTTAACTGTAGAGTTCAGGTTACAGGTTCTGGACATAGATGTTGTATGCAATTTGATTTCAAGTCCTTCGACTGGGACCCTATCAAGCACATATAAAATGGTCTCTTTGTTCTCACAGCTGAGATAAGAACCATAGATGGTGACTGCAACCTGAGGGTTTGTTGCAGTGGTAGTGATAGATGGGAAATGTATGCGCTGGTGGCTCACTAGGGATGTTGATTGTGGTAGAAGGTTACAGGTTGTTACATTAGCATCGCTCATGTAATAGTTAGTTTGACTGATTGTAGCATCTCCAACACGTGTGCCTAAAATGAGAAAAATTGGCGTAAAGAAAATGTCCCTCCCTGTAAATCATTAGATTACATATGTAACTGACTTGCTGACATGCCAAACATTTGGTAAATCCACATGTTTTCAGGGAATAAACAGCATACTCCTTAATTGTTTTGCATATAGGCCTATAACACATTAAAAATCAATGGCTGAAGAGATTCTATATTCTTTTAAACATGTCTTCATCGAGTAATCTAGTTACAAATATATATGCTGAAATAGTGGTGTGACACAAGCAAGGTTTGAACAAGGGCCACACAAGAAGCAGGTTCCAAACTCATTCAGCCATCCTGTTTGGTTACTAATTGAAAAAGTTCTTTCATTGAGAAATCTCTTGCATTCAGGAAATGCCTGTGTCAGAAGTCATGCTTTAGAAATCATTTTAATTTGACTAGTTGCCAATTTGAGTAACATATATGTGATACATGTGAATTGTGATATTACTGGTCTTGATTTGATTGATTTTTATGTTATGTCAAAACCTCAAGATATATAATTCACTAAGGCGGAGGGAGATGTTAGGGTATAAGATGGATCTTTATTACTTCAGGTTTAAATGGGTTCAGTTTCGTTACAGGTCAGGTGTGGGGTGTCAGTTCCATTTTTGTGTGTGGGGCTTCCCCCATGAGTCCAGGCCGCGATGATGGGTAGGCTGGGGACCGAACCCTCAACCCTTCCTTATGTCCTTTGAGGTGTGGATGGGCGGGTGAAGAGATGGTGGTGGAGTGGTCGGTTCGGGTGCTGGAGGAGTTGTGGCCGTGGAGGCAGTTGGGTTCGAAAACGGGTCACGTGGTGGTTCTGGCGGGAATTTCAAGCTTGCTCCTCCTGTTGCTGGGCAGGTGGGTTCCAGTGCTCCTGGTAGGTGGCGCCACTGGGGTCGGGTTGGTTCGTTCGGATTGCGGTAGGGGAGGGGGTCCGGTCGGGGCGTTTTGGTGCCCCGCCCCTTTTGCGTCCCCCCCCCCTCCCTCCGCCCTGTGAATTAGTCATGTTACGTTAACATGCACAATTCACTAAGGCGGAGGGAGATGTTAGGGTATAAGATGGATCTTTATTACTTCAGGTTTAAATGGGTTCAGTTTCGTTACAGGTCAGGTGTGGGGTGTCAGTTCCATTTTTGTGTGTGGGGCTTCCCCCATGAGTCCAGGCCGCGATGATGGGTAGGCTGGGGACCGAACCCTCAACCAAATAGGGTGGAGAGGGTTCGGGGGCCAGATATAATCTGGGCCCGGGGGACGTAGGAGTGGACGGAGGCTGAGGTCCACGACCCCAGCTCCATGATTTCTCCTAGGGATGCGCCCGAGGCCGCACAGGCCTGGGCCCCGCCCCTCCTGAGGCTGTGGAGGGTGTAGTGCATGGCCTCAGGATTTCAAGTTGCCGCGAGCGCCAGCCTCAGCGCGCCCAGAAGCGCTGCTGGGAGGAGGGGGCCCCCCCCGGGTGCCAGGAAGGCGGGGCCGAGGGGGCGTGGCCGTTGGTATGCTGCGTAGGCTACCCACGCCGAGGCGGGGCAGTAGGGAGATCCAGGTATGGCGGGAACTAACACCCGGTATGCCTGACCCGGGCGCCACCTAGTCTTGGTGGTGCGGACAGTGATTGTGAGCCCCGAGGGGCCAGGGACGACGTCCCTAGCGAGGAGAGCGTGGCCCGGGTCATGACGAGTACCCGTGTGCAGCAGGTTTCCCTGCCTGAGGAGGGTGTGGTACCCTATGAGGAGAGCTGCTGTGAGTACCCGTGCTGTGGGGCCGGCTGTGGAGAGGTAGTGGATGGCTCGCCTTAGGTCTTGAGGGGTGAGGGGCGGGGCCTGGCTTGGCGTGTGCGTCGCGAGTCGCTGGACGCCTCGCTTCATCAGGCCAACTGGGTATGTGTTGAATGCCGAGACGTCCCCTCCGAGCATCTGGACCCAGGTCTTGGCGCCGCTTAGGTAGTTGAGTACGGCCCCCGGTGTTGCTAGCGTCTCTAGGAGGTCGTACTGTGTCGGTGCGAGGGGGTCGTTGCGTTGTCTTGCAGCGAACCCCAGGTATCGCCTCGCTTGGGCTGACTTGTTCTTCCAGGTCCCTGCGGTCAGCCCTGCGTAGTAGACCTGGAGGATTCGTTCATGCTGTTCGTCCGTGTAACCTGGGGAGAGAGCGGCAAATAAGTGGTGAGCTTCCCAGGTTACCTAGAGGCCCGGGGTGAATAGATTATCAAATTCAACGGTAATTTCAGTGAGGGCGCGGCTGGTGCATAGGGCGGTGGCGGTGGCCCGAGCTCTGTGGTCGTTGGCGCGCCTGCTCAGTGCGTCGGCTAGTATTAGGTCTTTGCCAGGCTTGTGGATTATGTCGATCTCGCATGAATTGGTGGCAGCAAAGAGCCATATCTCCCGTGCGCATGCTGTGAGAGTGTTGTCGCGGCCAGTGCCAGTGCTGAGTACATGTTGGCTCGCAGCATTGTCGGTGTTCACTGTTATACGGAACTTGTGTGGGTGGGGGGGGGCTAGGGCCCTGAGGGCCACGACTAGGTTTATCGCCTCCAGGTGTGCGATGTTAGTGGTGCTGGTCCTGAGGCGGTCGGGGTATCGTTGTCCGTAGTAGGTTGTGGGTGAGTGTGCCCCACCCCACGTGAGGGAGGAGTCGCACTCGATGACCCAGGGGAGCTTGGGGTCGCTTGGGAGGAGGACTATCCCGTTAGAGCGTTCTGCGAACTGGAGGAACCAGCGTATGTCGTCCTGTAGCTCGCTGGGAACTTGGTAGTGCCCTTTAAAGGGGGCCTGCCTGAGGGCGTCGTGTATCCTCGCCATGAACCGCCTGGCAGGGGTGACACACTTGGCGACATGGTGGAGTTGGCCTACCAGCTTCTGAAGGTTCTTTCTGGTCGCGCGCCTGGGTGCCGTCCAGTTCTTGCACTCGGTGAGGACATCGGTGAGCTTTTCCTCTGGGATGGTGACCTGCATCTTCATTATGTCAATGTGGAATCCGAGCCACTCGATGACCTTGGTGGGTGGCGTGCACTTGGAGGGTGATAGGGCGAGGCCAAGGCGGGCCGTTATATTGATGCAATCGGTGTATGCCCTTTCGGCTTCGTGCTTCGTGGGTGCCACGCCCACAAAGTCATCAAGGTAGCAGTGGACGAAATGTCCGTTTTTTCTTAGGAGGTGTACTACCGCGTTAGTGGTCCTGGCGCACGCCATAGAGGAGGTGCGGCAGCCGAACGGTGGTGCCACGTCGGTGTAGTACTGGCCGTCTATGGCGATGCCAAGGAGGGGGGCCGATAGAGGGCAGGCGCGGAGCTGTCTGTATGCCCTTGCTAGATCGGCCCCCCATATGTAGCTGCCCCTCCCAATCCGGGCCACCTCGTCCGCTGCGTCCATGATGTTGGGTAAGGTGTAGGTGCAGGGGCGGCCCTGGTAGTGGCCCCTCTTGATGCCGGAGTTGACGCTGCCCCCCTTTGGCCAGCTGAGGTCGACGATGACGCGCTTTTCTGGAGTGTTCTTTTTTGGGCGTGTCATGATTGGGCTGACCTGGTTCCAGGGGGAGAAGGTTTTTTTTTTGAAGGGGCCGAGGAGGGCTCCATGGCCCCTCTCGGTCTCAATGTACCTTCGTATGGCATCGAGCTGTGCAGGGTCACTAGTGTGGTTTGTTGCAGATGGTGTGGGGGCCGTGTCAGCGACATAGTCGGCTGGCCAGCCGTATTCGAGGTAGTCGACTATCTCGCGGTCGTGGTAGTCAGCGAGCATCCTCCTCCATTCGGAGATGTTCAGTCCGGAGGCGACCGGTATCCTGGCACCCATGTAGTTGGGGACGGCCGTCCGGCGAACGTGGATGTATGTGTCGTGGTATTTCTTATGGTGTGTCCACTGGTCCTCGACTGGGTGGGGCCATATCGTGTCTAGGGTGTCACGGTACCGTGCCGGGGTAATTAGCGGGAGAGTATTGTAGTCGGCTGCGTCGCTATCTCCAGTTCTGGGGGCGTGGTCACTGACATCGGTGCTGGTGCTGCTGACCCGAGGGCGCTTCACCTCATGGCGAGCCATGCCAGCAGGGTGTGCGTCGGTGCCGCTGTCATCATATGCGGGGGCGTGTCCGGGGTTGGAGGGGGTGTGGTCGTGGCCGCCACCCGTGCTGTGTGGGCGGGGCTTGTTGTGGTTGCTGTGTCCTCCATCTTGTTTTGTGACGTCAACAGGGGGGCGTGGTGGGCCACTGGCTAGTGGGCGGCCGCGGGTAGTGTCACCACCCTGCCCGGTGGCGCCGCCTGTCGTGTCACGGGCGTGTCTAGTTGGGCTGTCCGTGCAGCTGTCATTGCTGTCAGTGGCACAGTCAGAGCGGTGGCGCTTCCTGCTGTTGTGGTGTGTGATCCAGGCCCCGCCTGCCCCGGTGCCGTCGCTGCCAGTGTCGTGGTCCCGACCTTGGCCGCTAGAGGGGCTGGATGAGGCAATGGTGTCAGCATCGTCGCCCGTAGTGAGATCGGCGGCTGCATCGCAGTCACTACAGTCTGATAGGTCAGCGCAGATGCAGTTCTGGATGGTGACGGAGGGGCGGGGCCAGACGCCGCAACTAGGGTCACTGGGGCAGACACATTTGTAGTTAATGGCTTGACATATGGTACAGGCTGTTCTATTGTGTTGGCTGCTGGGTGGGGTGGGTGGGGTGGTCCCGCCCACGCTGCTGCCGCTGCTGCTGTCGGCATCACAGTTGCCGTTGTTGCAGTCGCTGCAGTCGGAAATGTCAACACAGACGCAGCTCATTACGTCACGGTTTGGGATGAGTGCGCGGTGGTCGCTGCGGGGGTGGTATCCGGGGGGGCCCCTTGGGGCTCCCGCGCCGCCGGGGGCGTGGCTGCTGGTGACGTCACCAGGGCCACTGACCCATGTGATACCGTCGCCATAGTTTACAGAGTTACTGGCGGCAGTGTGGTTTAGGGGGGGGCGTTTCCTCCAGCCGTCGTCAACATCACCGTCACTAATGATACAGTCGCCATCGCTTGCAGATTCACAACACACAATGTTAGGTTTAGTTGGGCGTTTCCTCCAGCCGGCACGTGGGTGGGCGACTTTTCTTTTAGTGCCAAAGTCAGTATTGATGGTATCACGTACCGTGCGTTGCTCACCGCTGGTGGTCTCGGCGTCGTGTGGCTCCTCGTCCGCACTGAGGTCGGGCGGGGTGGAGCCACTTAGCAAAAACCCTGGGTGGATTGCTGAGTTGTGGGGTCAGGGGAGGAGGTAGGTTTTTTGTCTATGAACCGCTTTTTGTTCATGCAGGCCCGTTCCTGGTGAGGATTTGCTCGGTGATATTTGTTTGCGCACCAGGCACATATGTGGACCCTGCGATCAGGGTTCTGGCCGTGGGAGGCTGCGAATCCGCAGTCGTTCCCCCAGTTCCAGAGGTGGCAGGGCTTGCCATCGGTCTCTCTGTTAAACTCGGGCTTGTTGTCGGCAGTAGTGGTGGTGCTGGGGGTGTAGCTGTTTGTCTTCCCCCCGGCGCTGGCCGGGCGGGGGGGTTGCTTGGTGTGCAATCGTGTGCCGACAGCACAGGCATCCCTCTGCACGTCCTTTATTGCGTAGTGGTCAGCCCACCCGTAGGGGAGGCGGCCATCGTCTATCATGTCGAACACGTGCTCGGACCATTGTCTGCACGTGTTCCAGTCCCAGGTTGACGCCATTGTTACCAGCTGGTGGTGGTGCTCCATCATGGGCGCCTTCCACGCCTGTGGCACTGCTGCATCCTTCCCCATCCTAAACAGGGCCGCACAGTACTCGGGCCATGTCGCGTCACCGAGGCCCACCTTCTCACGCTTAGAGCCGCGTATCACATATAGGTGTGGTAGAAATTTTGGTTTACCTCGTTTACGGCCGAGTGCTGTTCCTGCTGCGAGGAGGATGTCATTGATAACTTCCGCTCGTTCGTTGTTGTGGATGGCGTAGTCGGGCGTGGCGTGTTGTCCGTATCCCGCCAGTATGTCCCGATCCTCCGTGTAGGCGTCATCGAACTGTGTCGCATTGTAGGTGGCTGTGTGGGTCGGGGGTGGTGGGGGCCGCTGGATAAGGCCGGCATCCACTCCCGTGACCGTTGGGGCCGGCGGGAAGGGCAGTTGGGCCGGGGCCGCTCTGGCCTGGTTGAGCGCTCCAAGCCTGGCTACACCGTCCGCCGCGTCACGTGCTAGTGCTCCTTGTTGTGTCACCCGCGTGTCGGAGTCCGGACTGGTATTTAGTCTTGCCTCCACGGTGGCGAGTATGTCAGTTTTTAGGTCCGTCTTGAGATCTTTAATCTGGCTTGTCATGAGCGCCTGTATGGCCTCAAGGATGCCATCACCCATCCCGCTTCCTCCAGGTGCTGGCTGTGATGGTGGTTGTGACAGTGATTGTGACTGCGGGTGGCGAGCGTCTCCCGTCGCACTCGCCGTGTTCTGCGTATTATCCGTGTGCTCCGTGATCTTAGTCCTGGGGCGCCCACGTCCTTTCGGGGGGTTATTAGCTTTCTTTGCTGCATTGCGAGCCGATTTGCGTGGCGTCGGCATGTTTTCATTGCATGGCGTTACGTTTCGTGAAGAGATGGTGGTGGAGTGGTCGGTTCGGGTGCTGGAGGAGTTGTGGCCGTGGAGGCAGTTGGGTTCGAAAACGGGTCACGTGGTGGTTCTGGCGGGAATTTCAAGTTTGCTCCTCCTGTTGCTGGGCAGGTGGGTTCCAGTGCTCCTGGTAGGTGGCGCCACTGGGGTCGGGTTGGTTCGTTCGGAGTGCGGTAGGGGAGGGGGTCCGGTCGGGGCGTTTTGGTGCCCCGCCCCTTTTGCGTCCCCCCCCCTCCCTCCGCCCTGTGAATTAGTCATGTTACGTTAACATGCACAATTATTCTCGCATTAGATAAGTCAATTAATATTATCTACATCTTTTTTATGTTACCTTTTCTAAATGTCCTTGCATTTCCTGTCAGTACTAAGTCAAACTGTCATTGAACAAGGAGGCATAAAAGGTTTGAAGATGTTGGGATCAATTTTGAATCTTCTCAATTCAGGGCATTTCTAATTTTGTTTGATAGACAAATAATGTTATTTGATATATTCTAATATTGATTTGAAACAGGATAGCAGTTAGGATTAGTTGGCTATTAACTGTTAACAAGTTTCTTACACCTATACAGCCAATTTACAAGACAGTCCTTTGGGTTCTAATTAAATTTGTATTTAGTATGATAGTGGTGATTGGGATAACTATTTATTGATAACACCTTGTAAATATCATATTGATATTAATTTTGGTTGTGTGTGGTAGGAATCACATGTAATAAGAATGACCTTTGTAGCAGAAATTAGCAGCGATGATTCTTTTATCCATATCTGAACTTATCGGGCAGGGGATGCTGTGGAGTACACAGGCGTTATTATTTCCCTGAAATGGCAATAACATGGAGATTATTGGTTTGAAGAACTGTTGCATAATGCTTAAGAATTGCATCTGATTCATGGGGGATGGGAGGAGACTTGGACAGCTTTCCACCTCCTGCTGCCAGACTCGCTCCTGCCGACCTACACCTGCAAATCAGAACTCTCTGGATGTTCTGGCCCCTATCACTTCCCCCTGCCCCCCAGAACGTCATACTCGGCTGCCACTGACACCAACGCCTCCCCAGGGGCCAAGCGGGCAAATGCACTCTTCTCGACTGTCAATCAGAGAATTCCCATTCAATACACATTAGATTTGCTGATGTTATCACAAATAGACTTGGAAATGGCAGGGAAAACACAAAGCTGGCAGACATTTTTAATCACATGTAGAGTTTTCTTTTGACACATACGATATTCTTTGACATATTTGTTTTCATTATTGAATTCTTTGGCTTATACCAATATAAAATCTACATGTGATTTATGCAATTAGAAGGACTAGACCTAAAATAAACATAAGTGGAATGACATAGGATAAGTTCCCATTTTGTATGTATCATTAAGATAATTGTTTATTATTAAACAATGTTGATTTTATTATTGTTTGCCTGGCATAGAAACATCAGCATCATTTTGGTGAAGACACAATTTATTCCAATTTCAATATATGCCTCAGCTTTCAGGGCTCTCAGCGTTATACTTCAACTTTGTTTGTTGATGGTGTGAATTTGTGTCATGAGTCAAATAAGTATAATGCCATTAGTATGGTACAAACTGCATATCTACATTTAAAATTACATATCACTTATCCATAACCTAATATCATGTGAGAAGTATTGCCTTGTCCAGTTAGTGGCTGCTGTGAAACTAAGTGAATCACACTATTTATTTCAGTATCAGAGAGCGAACATGACAGAAGTGAGATGTTGAGTGTGCCTGGCTGGTGGTGAATCTGGCCTGGGTTGGTGGTTAGCGTATGAGCAGGTTGTGATGATGAGCTGTGGCCATGTGCTAGTGGTGATAGGGCTGATGCTGTTCTCCCGTGCCCAGCAATGACAGTGAATGGTTGATTGATTGATTGATTGGTGGTTTCTTTACGCCGTGTCGGCAGCATAGGCCATATTCACGGCCAGTGAATGGAGACCAAACTCTCATGTAACCCATTTTATATTAGGCTTAGTTAGTTAATTTAATTGCATCATTAGTATATTGCTCTATTTTAGTTCTAGAATTATGTTCCATCGTTATTTTTCAGGTATTTGTATGTCCTTGAGTTGGATATTGGTTGTTTGTTGTCCCTATTAGGAAGAGGACTGATTCTGCCATCATTGGTGGGGGTAAATTGGACATGGGTTGGTTGGTGCAGATTGATCCAGTATTTTCTTTATCTTGTCCTCTTAATGGTGTTGCTTTTTTTTCTTTTTTTGTTGTTGATGGTATGTTTATGCTGTCCATAGCATATAAGTTCGGATGATCGAGCTTGTTTTCAATGCTGGGCAGTTAACGGTCTGTGTTTCTTAAGATTATGGTTTGTGGTTAGTGATCTACGTTAGTTTTTTTGGATTTTCTTGGTAAGAGTCTTCCTCTTTTTATTTTGTCCTACACTTAATTCTAGACTAGCCTACTCTATTTACATATTATATGCTTGTACATAATAGGTAGTTGGTTTATGTTTGGATTTGATGTTATCTGGCTGTTTTCTGGCAGGGTTTACCTCTCATGGGCTGTCCAGCTGGTGGGCCGTGACATATCACATGCCCGCTTGTGGAACAGCTTAAAGGGAGTTTCCTTGTTTTATTTTGCACAGATATTTTTTGTGTGTTTTTAGGTCAGGAATTTGTCGTTCCTTTACCATTTGTGTGTTCCATACTTTGGCAGCCATTTCCAGTGGGCTTCTTTCGTGAGCTTTGATTTAGCTTCGGGTCTGTCTTACTAGTGGTGCATTGTTTGCTCTGGTGTTCCTTAGTGGTTGGATTAGATCTTTATTGTCTTGACTATATCCATACGCTAGGATTTTTAGGTGGATTATTCTTCTGTTTTCTAATAACATTACTTTAGATCTTTTGTGAAAAAGAAGCCAGCTTATGTCACGTAATTGGCATAATTTTATTTATTAGGCCATTTCTTTTTAGTTCGCTTCTTTACACCTAACCATTTTCGCTCATTCCACCATCCCTTAATTCACAGTCCTGCATTTGAGGTGCCAATTGGCAATAGCTATCTAACACAAAATAGAAAGGAAAATGACCACTTGTCTCTGGTATACATACTACTACCACAAGTTGAGTTTTTGATACTTGTGTAAATTTGTTTATTAATTCAAATCATACCTCAGCCGTTGAGATGGTAATTCCTTTACAGGAAGTGTCTTGTGTACACAGATTATAGCAGTCATGTGTAGTAACAGGGTGGGATGCATAACGTCCAATTTGACAGCTGCCAGAATGACATGTGTAACCTGGTAGTTCAACTGAAATAAAACAGACAAATCTAACATTCAGTTCTTTTTATCAGTTGATTATCATATGTATTATGTCATTGTATGAATTATGCATGTTATGTATAGTGTAAAGTATTTATATAAAAGTCCATTTTATATTTCACATAAATACTATTATTATAAAATCTTTCTATTTTGAGTTATATATGCTGGACTTGAATTGAACCTGCAATCCCCAAGCTTGCATGCTGGGTGGTCATGGTGGGGCAGTTACAGGAGCCTTGTGACTATGGCTCTGGGAGCGGGTGAAGGGGCAACTTCCCCCCAGCTTCCAACCATCATCTGCTTATCTTAACCCAGTTGCTCTGAAGTTCTAGCTTTAATTTTACTTTTAGTTGAACAAAAGGGGTCTATTAGGGGCCAGCCAGAACAGTTAGTCAAGCCAACTACTAGTACTGTGTCCTGTGTCTATGTGTATATTAATACCATTAATATAATGATTGATGGAATCAATATACATACTACAGAAGTTATGGGAAATATAACTATAATAGGTTCGTTAACAATAATATGCTTTGATGTGACAGTGTAAAGGTTATTACAATTGGAATACTGATGTTAGTGTATTCATTCTGTGAAATACCTGGCACACACCCACAATTTTAAGATCAGTCCATTTTTTGCAGTGAATCGAATCTTCGAATGCATGACCTAATTTCAAACTAACATTTAATAAGTTAATATACAACACGATCCCTTCCATTTTCGCCACCATCTTGCTGTGTCTTCCTTGTCCTTTGATGTTTTTGCTGTTCTTTCAATTCAGCCAACCGTTCCTCTAGCACTATCCTAATCTCCGCTTTTATCTCCCCTTGGCTCTTTTTTCCTGATAGTCCTGGAAAGCCCCAACATGGCTGCAGTCTCTTCCTTCATGTCATCTGCTGGCCTTGTCATTTTTTGCCACAGCTGCAGTCGTCCTCCTTGTTGATCCTAGAGGCAGTTTTTTCTTCTATTTAATTCTCAGATGGTCTTGTCATTTTTTTGTGGACTTCCCCACACAGGTGGTAATATTCTGCAGGCATACCTTATTACTGCTTTGGAGCTCTCAAATGAAGAGCTACCAGCACATTTCAAAGTTAGTCAGAGAGTGTCAGGTGCGCACCCAAAACTGCCAAATCGCTGCTGGCGCTAGTATCGCGCACCCAAGCTCAAGCCCTTAGGCCATTGATTGGCCCATAATCAGGTCCTCATATATATATATATATATACATAAATGATCACAAGGTTTAGTATAGGTCATATGGCAATATAGAATCAAATCAAATATCCTGCTTATTTATATTTGATAACTAGTTATACCTTCTATATATGCTTAGTATATACATAGATGTGTGTGTGGCTTTGTCCAACCACTGAATTGGACTAAATGGTGAAATTTAATTAGGTATATTATAACCAGATTTAGATATATATGATGTACACAAATATCAAATACTTATATAGATATATTATATATAATATGTATATAGTTGTCCAACCATTGGGTGGGACTAGATGGCAAAATGATCACGTGAAAACCGGCCAAGTCAAACTGAAGATTTAGAAAATTGTCACTGGTTGTTACCAAACCTGGTGCTCTACTGTACTCGGTTAGAGAAAGGAGCAGTGGGGTGTTGAAAGAAAATTGCCCGCAACTGAATGTATCCTTGTTTAATAACCTAAAGTGAAAATCAAAATAATTGTAAAAGAACAAAACAACAAATAAAAACAACAACAAAAGAAGAAAAGATAAGCGTTCCTATATGAAATATGTGGAAAATACAAGAAAATCAAGTCTCTTGCTGAGCCAGTATCACTGGGCAATATTAAGATCAATGAATAGCACCACTACCACAAGGTATGTTTCCCGTCTAAGAGTGAGATTTCACAATGGGAATACATCACATCGGGTATATCCTTATTAGAAATGTCCCAGAATCGAATACTATAATAATTATACCACAACTATCTTTTAATTTTGATAGCGAACACACATTTGTTTCCAAAATTACGTACTTGTCTTGATAGAAGCTGCAAGAAGGATATTTCTAGTGCACACATGTACATAAAATAATGATTTTGAAACATTTTACTATGGGAATAATACCTACTCAAGTGAAAGGAGTACATCTCAGGATAGAAAATCATGTCGTCCTGCAGGCACTTCTTTTTCTTCAAGAAGCAGTTGATATCTTGTATCCCAGCAGGTGCATAGATGAACAAGTCACAGAGTGTATTGGCCACACATTTGGCTGCACAACCATCAATGCCAGGTGACTTATAAGATGCAAAGTACATTTCCGGACAGTCTCCTCCAATCCGCTGAAATCCTACAGCTGTATTAAATTGAGCAAATTAGCATTTTGATCAAATTGTACCAATGTTCTTTGCATGAAGCAGGTGTCAATTGATCTTCACATAGTTTGCCGTGCTGCTCTGATTGGCTGAATTTCTCTAAGTGTGTTTTAAAAAGAACAACTCAAGGCAGATGTACCCATATAATTTGTTTGTTATCTAAGATTAATTTAAGATTAATTTAATATAAATTTATTTGTTTAATATTAATTCCAACAATACAACCAATTGTCACACACATTCCACATTTGAAACAGGTGATGATGGAACATTTGTGTGTGTGTCATGAATTCATGCAAGTTAGTTTCATTTTGTTAGAATACATTCAAATTTACTTTAAAACATGATTGCCGTCCTTAGAGTCGGCACACCCTTTGCATATATGAAAAAGAACTTTCCGGTAATCTTCTCAAAGCATATATATACCAATTTATAACTTTTTGCATTCAGATCATATTCTTTTCTATCAATATCAGTGGTTGAACAGTTTGGGGGACTATGTATATATATATATCTGTATATTTATACATATATATATATTTGTTTATGTATATTATGCAGCATGCACATACATTCATATATATACATATATGCATATACATCTATACACATATGCATTGACATCTATACACATATGCATATACATGTTTAAATATATATATGTATATATACATACATATATATATGTATATATATTGTATGTATATATCCATACTACATATTGTTATATACATATATATGTGTATATACAATATATGGTAAACAAAAAGCACTTAAACAGTAATAATAATAGCAATCCATCTGGGGCCATATGCATGACGTGGTGTTTGGCTGGATTCCCCCATTTAGCGGCGAAAAGTGGCATGCATGTGTCAGTGATAGGGCTAGCACCACAAGCGTAAACTAGGTTAGGGTAACCATGTTCCATAGCTGGTTTACTGGTGGTGTTAGGTATTGATTAGGCCCAAATCTATTCAATGCTATCATATTTAGCAGAATAACATAATCAAAAAGTGATATTTTGTCAAATTAACCACAAAATTGAACCGCTATTAAGGCCGCAGCTATATCGGCGGCGATATTAATATCGTCGAATCGACGAATGTAAACTAAACAAATCGCCGTCGCCATCACCCCCCGCCGCAGTGCTGGCTGGTGCCCAGCGGTGTTAGGTACTGATTAGGCCCAAATCTATTCAATGCTGTCATATTTAACAGAATTACATACACAATCAGTGAAATTTCATGAAATTATCCCAAAATTCAAAGCGATAGTAACGTAGCAGCGAGATCGGCGGCGATATTAATATTGTCGAATCGACGAATGTGCACATAACAAATAGCGGTGCTCGCCGGGAACAGGCTCAGCAATAACAAGGCTAGCCGGTGCCCAGCAGTCGTAGCTACCTAGTAGGCCCAAATCTATTCAATGCTATCATATTTAACAAAATGACATACTCTAAAAGTGAAATTTTATCCAATTAACCGCAAATTCGAACCGATAAAGGCGATATTAATGCTGCCGCTACATCGGCAGCGATATTAATATTGTCGAATCGACAAATGTACACAAAACAAATAGCGGTGCTCGCCAGCAACAGGCTCAGAGGGATTTCGCAAATCTATAAATAAATTCAAGTTTAGCTATAATGAAAGTGTTAGGCGCCTGTAAATACCGCGTGACATAATTCCCGACCTCGGTGATAGCTAAACGGTGTCAGGCTATAACACCAAATGCCGCTAACACAGCATCATGCATATGGGCCCTGAACACTAATCCTACCTTGTGTCTCTACCAAGGGAAAGTAGCAGGCAGGTGTTGAGAGTTGATCAAAACAGCATCCTGACATTATGCAGCCTCCTCTATTGATTCCATCATACATACATGGCTCCCTATTTGTAACTTGACAGCCAAGTTGAAATTTGTGTGTTCCTGACATCACAATAAAAAAAATGCCATTTAAAAAAATAAATATTACAATGAAGCCATTTCACCAGGAAGTAAGTATTTTGTTTCACTTTGCAAACAATAACAACAACATTTTAACAAAAAATAATCGTACATGGTTATTTCTGGATTCAGAAAATGACAGACTTAGCATAGAATGGCTCTGGCAAAAATGGTTGTACTTATTATTGAAGTTGCTTATAGTTGCAGTCTGCTGGTTTTGCTTTCCTGACAATTTTATAGATGTTATGTTAGGTTAATCGGTAGGCTACCATACTTTAGTTTGAAATAACTTTTATTATCAAGGCAGACAAAAGAAGAGATAGGAGGACAACATCAGGGAATGGACAGGCCATGGAGAACGGACAATTGGAGAAACAGGCTGCATACATGAACTTGACTTCAGATTGGGAAAGTATGAACATTATTTGAAGGATATTCTATGTATGTGGACAAATAATAAGCAATAATAAAAGTATAAAATAACAAGAGGGACAAGAGAAAATTACATAACATGTTCTCCAATAATCGTAATTAAGGGAAACCATATTGGAAAAAATATATTTTAATTTATTAATCTCATTAAAGCCCATGTTGTTCACAGACAGCAACATGTAGTAACAGATGAATGTATCACAGAGGCACAGTAATCCCATTCCACACCTACATCCATATCCATTGGCTGGACACCTTCGGTAGACTGCAAAAGCAACAACCCATCTCCCTGTGGTGATATTTGAGTAATGGTCTATATGATCTCATTCGTCTGGCTTTGCTCATTTTCCTGGTTATTTCTCATTAGCTATGTCTGGGATTTTGATTTTAAGAAAAGAGATTATTAGAACAGACATGGTGGTTCCCTAGTAAAAGTGAATAATTCCACAATCCAAGCACCATACACGCAAAATAAGATTATCTTTCTTCTAATATAATTTCAATTGAATATTATGGACATAGTATTCATGAGAATAGCCTTTTAAGCCCATTCAAATGATATAGTTGGTAGTTTCCTTATTCAATATTAAAGAAGTTTGTAGACTGTGACAGCTTACCACTATTTGTTTCTATATGAAACGTGACTTGGTTTTTCAATACAGATTGATACACAGAGACATCTTGAGAATCCAGTGACCTGTCACTAGCATAGAGCAAGAGGAGGGGAATGAGGGAAAACAAATTGTATGTGACTGAAATTTCCCCTACTTAGTCAACTAATGTACATGTATATATATATATATATATACACAAAGAGTTATAAACATAACACTTCAGGAATAAACTGGGTAGAGCTAAGTGTGGTGTGTGTAGGCTATAGGCCTACATATATATATATATATATATTCTATATATATATATATAACTGAATTTGTTTGTTTGTTGGAGTATTACAGCCTGACAACATCTAAGGTTAGTTTAAGGATGGGTACCGACTTCTGAAAGTGTGCACTCAAGGAAACTTTATAGTGCTACCCCACTGGGAGACCAGAGCGCTGGCACCATGACCCCTATTACCGCACTTAGTCACATTATCTGTAAAGTCCCAACAAACATCTCATAAGATATGCTACTCTTATGGGTCATGAAATATGGTTATGGTCTGGTTCAGTAAGACTCAGATTTTGAATCTTGTTTAGAATATAATTAAAACTGCAGATAAAAGTATATTCAAACAGTGATCAGAGGAAAAGTACCTGAGTGTGTAGAGAGATCCCTATCTGATAACTCTTTGATTATTGACTAGTGCATGTTGTCTCTGGTTGGATATAATCAGGAGGTTGGTCAACTGCATTCACACAGTGCTCTCCTACTCACCTAACGTGGCTGATACATATGATATTTTTGTTGATCTATACTGTGGGCATTGTATGTATTTGGTAGGCTTTACAGTATGTAAACATTAAAGAGTTACCTTGACAGAAATGTGTTCCCAAGACTGTTTTGTCCATTTGATCTGGCTGGCAGGATGTTGTATGAAGCATACATCGCTTAGCATCTCCCTGTGTTGAGAAACAATACAAAATGTGTCCTTTCAATATCAAGAATATTTATTGCTGTAACTATTCATCAACTTCATTTCAAAGATAGAAATAGTTGTTGTAGATATTCATGACTGTTCATTTACATCATTAATAACAAATCCTTCAAAGGATAACTCGTGCACTGGGGCCAAACTCACCAGCATTTAAATTTCAATGAACTCAAGGCCGCACTCAGAAGCAATGATCTCAATACAGTCATCACAGAAAAGAACCCTAATGCATGTTGGGACCTGGAACTCTGAGGATTGGTCCATCTCCCATTATTGTCTGCCTGTTCAGTGGAACTCTCTATTATGGTTCTTTTGATCTTTTATACATAAGTGACAACAGATGAATGTCCCACCGCTGGGCTAGGGTTTCAAGATTTGCTTACATGTGCATGTCCTGTACCCTCAATATTTTACCCTTAAACACAGTTCTAAGTGCTCGGTTCTGGACTTTTAGCAGCTTGTCCTCCTGTTGTTTTGTTGCCAGGATATAAATTATGTCATTATAGTCAAAGAGGGGCAGAATTATGGTTTTGTATAGGAGCAGTGCAGTATTCTTACTAATGTAGTCTCTCAATTTTCTGAAACTAGTTAATTTGAGGGCCAGGTATTGGTTGAACCTGCAGATTTGTTGTCTTATATTTAGTGAGCCTGCAGACTTGTTGTCTTATATTTAGTGTAGAATCAATTGTGGTGCCCAAGTATTTGTAGGAGTCAACTTCCTTAAGCTTGACTCCCTCTATTTGTAGTTCAATCTGTCGGGCCTTATTCTTTTTGGATGTTGTGCCATAGACCACATACTCTGTCTTGGGTGTGTTCAGTGTTAATTTATATTCCCAGCACCACTCATCAGTACTTCTCAGTGCCACCCCTACCATGTCAGCTGCCAGCCTGACATCTCTACTGCCCACCACAAGTGCTGTATCATCAGCAAATAATGCGATCAATGCTGACTTTGAGATCATGGGCAGGTCATTTATAAATATCAGGAATAGGAGTGGCCCTAGAGTAAAATATTCTGATATTCGGCAAGGGGGAATGATCGGTCTACTTTGCCAGGTGCATATATATATATGAAGTGGGCGAGACTACTTGACCGCGTTTTGCGCGGGCGCGCATTTTTGCGAGGCAGGGTTCCCTGCTGTAAAGCGTTGCTTGGATACGTCGATTGTGACTATCCTAGCAACGATAGGAGGTCGGGCGTTCGGGGCCAGACCCGGCGGACGTGTTTCTACACGCTCCGTCGTTTTCCACCGATATTTAGGCTTTTTAGGGTCCAAATTCTAAACTAAATTATAGAAACCACACGGGAGGGAACGGGAGACCTTTATCACTATTTATGTTGGTATCCATGTTAGTCTTTGGTTAAGAATAAATCGTGAGCTCTTGTAAAGGTGAATCAGGACGTTCCTTGCATTCTTTACTATCCTCCAGTCTTATTGTAGATTAACCGCTATGGAACCTTGATATTCGATTGATTTCTATGAACGGAGAGGCCTTAAGCCTAAGTCGGCCTTCTGCAAGTAATACACCCATCTGCGGGAATCTAATAACTGACGCATTCACAGAATTAACGTAGTGTTACTTTTAGGCTAGAACCACGACATATAATGTAAACTAAATAGTAGAGACAGCGGCAGCAACTCGTGCTGGACTGCGCATATTTGGATTCAGTTAGTAACATTCATAATATCTCCAAAGACGAAGGGGGCAGCCAGTAGTTGAAATAACCTAATATAAATACACTTTAGGCCGATAAATGCGCACGATGGCAAATCTAGCATTTAGACGATACTCTGGCTGGAGCCTCTCGTACGGGACGGACACCGACGACGGACTACTCGCAGGCGGGAGGTAAGGCTACGGCGGCGGCGGCTGGCCCAAGGAAATTCACATGGAAACAATTAACTATATTAACACGTTAGGCTCGCCTTAGGCGGGGGCCGAAAAGCCGAACGGTTAAACTGGTGCCGTGACCAGGATAGTAAGGAGTGTAATACCTTTTAGTTCACTTCTGTGAGCTTAGAAATTGTTTTTATTTTTTTATATAGATTATTCAGGTAGAGTTGACAGTGACACGCGGTCACCGTCTTCATGCTCCATGACGTGATACTGACGATTTAGGGAGTACTGGGAAGACATTAATATGCGGGATATTAGTGTTGACTAAATTGGGCTCCTGTTATGTTTTGCGGCTAGCCTTAAAAACATTTCGCCGTGAGGGTATAATCCTTGAGTCCGCGGTGGGTACCTCTACGCGAATCGTGGCCTGAGGAGCGTAGATCAACAATAATGGTGTACCCTTGTGTCGCTCCGATTGGAGGAGGCGTACGGGACGTGGACTAGCTATCCCGGCATGAGGCCTTACGCGCATTATATTTAGTTAGAGTTTTAGAAATTTGCTACTGCGGCCTTGCCGATATTAGGATCGGTCAGATGGTGAGATTAAGTTAGGCCGGAGGCAGTAGCGTTGAGCTAGAACGCTTGTTTCTATTTGTTACACGGTATCCTAGCAACGTGGCACGTCGCGATAGGGAGATGACGTCAGAGGGCGTATTTGGAGCATTAGGGCGGTAGTTCAGTAGATCTCAGACTGTTTGGTCGGGTTTGCTACGTGCTGCTCTGTTTTTTTGTTGTTTTTATTATTACTCTACCTTTTCAATTTTATGTGTGGTCTTTTTACACTTTTAGGCTTCTATCAATTTATTTAGTATACATTAATGTAATCTCTAAAAGTGGTCTTTTTACACTTTTAGGCATCTATTAATTTATTTTGTATACATAAACTGTAATTTACAAAATTGTCTAAATTTACAAGCGTATATATATATATAAATATATTAGGAAAATGAAATAAGTTAAAGAAACACTAATATCAACTGATATTACTGTGTATTTCACTTATTTTGCTCACCACTTGTTCTGGCTTTTAATCTTATTTTATTGAGATTTCTAAATTGTAGTACAAATTCTTTTATTTTTGCATCTGTAACTTCATATGTTCTCTGGATTATGCAAGACTGCAGTGAGTGATCGTCGTTGGAAGAACAATGCACAGGTTAGGATGTGAAGACCATAAGATCGGTCTTCTATTTTAATGCCTTTATTCTGTCACTACCAGTACTTTGAGTTCAAAACTGTTTTTTTCTGACATTTTTGGCCTAATTACTGCATATCGGGTGGATTTTCTATGTATATTAAGTCAAACAACAAGGTCCAAAGGACGAACGCAGGGTACGGCGATATTGGCCTCTAGCAGTTGTTTTCATTGTTTTTCTATTAGAATGTCTTCTTTTTGGGATTAATCTTACTTTTAATTCCAAATTGGGGTTTATTTTGTCATACGAGTCATATTTATCCATTTCGGATGGTTTTGTGCTGAAATAAACTCCACGCGCAAATTGCGCGCCTGTGAAAGGAATTTGCGCCCAAGAGGAAATACGTAACCATCAACAATTCGCGCATGGTTGCCAAGCGATTGTAAACAACTTACAGTCTATCTAGCAACCTGGTAGCATCTTGAATTTGGAATACTTTTATAAATTGAGAATACAATACATCATTTATGAACCCATTAATGTTGTTTTTAATATAAAATTCAGGTTTACTTTGTCATATCTATTAATATATATCAATTGGAGTTGCAGGTTTATATAAAGTAACATGACGGACGAATTCGATCGATTTTACTCGGCCGTTTTTCGTCGGCTTTCTTTTAAACTTCATATTTTCGGCATTATTCTGCCATTAAGGTTGCTTTTAATACATAATTCCGGTTTACTTTGTCATATTAATTGAATTCATGCTTTTCGGGATGATTTTGGGTTAAATATAAACTATCATCATTGGAAGAAATGTGCCCACGCAGTAAGGGAAGTACGTGTCAGGGCTCAGACTTTTTGGTCGACCTGATACTGGGGTTTTTATTTATTAATTCGGAGGTAGAATGTCTAAATGTCTTTTGCTTGGCCATAATGCTACTTTTAATCTAAAATTAGGAGTTATTGGTGTTATATTTATCCATATTAACAAATTTTGAAGAGTTGTAGTTTATATAAAGTAATGTGACGACGATATCGATTTTATTCGGCCGTTTTTCGTCGTGTTATGTCAAAACTTATTAAGCTATTAATGTTACTTTTAATTCCAAAATTACTGTTTTAATTCCAAAATTACTATTCATATTATATATCTAAAATTGCATCTACAAGTGCTTTAAGTAACCTGATGCTTTGTTCAAATTGTATTTATGGTAATTGCTCAACTCATATAAAGTAATTGTAATGTACTATTAAATACTGCTGGTTTGCTGCTGTTATTTGTTTTGTGTTTATTCACAAAATTTAAATATTATGTTGAATTATTCTGTATGTAAATCTATTGTTGGTCATGGCCATAGCTGAACCACCAATAGGTGGCATGATTAACCTTGTAATTAAATATTAGTGGAATTGTGATGGAGGCATTGGTTGTTTGTATCACCATAATGTTAATCAGCTTCTTTACATTACTCCTTGAGTTATTGTGCCTTGCATTCATTATGCGTCTGTTTATGTGTATGCCACTGTACGGCCACCACTGGTCTGTTGTATTTTCACTATACTACAGGGAGTGGTTAAATTTCTATGATATTGTAATGGGGTAAAGTAAATTATATGTCTAAACAAAAATTCATTGTGTTTATTGTGAGTGCTCTGAGTACTCGCGTTGCTTGTATGGTACCATATATTAAGGCCAGTAAACTGCATGCTTTGTATTTCTAAATAAATATAATAATATAAACCCATTTATATTTAATGCATACAACATTTAGACGCACACACCATATCAACCGCTCGACGACAGAACAAGGAGAGCTGGATTCGCGGGATTCGTGGCGGCCACCCACGGTTAACAAGTCCAGACTACAGTGAGAGCTGGATTCGCGGCGGCCACCCACGGTTGACAAGTCCAGCCTGCAGTGAGAGCTGGATTTGCAGGGTGAGCAGCAACCACCCGCAGTTAACCGATCCAGCCTAAATTACGAGCTGGATTTGTGGGGCTAGCAGCAACCACCCGCGGTTAACCGATCCAGCCTAAACTACGAGCTGGATTTGCGGGGCGAGCAGCAACCACCCGTGGTTAACCAATCCAGCCTACACTACGAACTGGATTTGCGGGCAAGCAGCAACCACCTGCGGTTAACTGATCCAGCCTAAATTACGAGCTGGATTTGTGGGGCGAGCAGCAACCACCCGTGGTTAGCCGATCCAGCCTACACTACGAGCTGGATTCCCGGGGCGACGAACGGCCACCCGCAAATTAACAAGTCCCGCCAGCAGTGACAGTTGGATTCGCCGGACGAGCAGCGGCCACCCACAGAATCCGGACGAGGGCATCACATTAGGTATTGCTTTGGGAATATTCTATTTACGGGGATGGGTTCATGGGCTATGCAATATGCGGGGTCTATTTAAATCATACACTTATATTTTTATCTTGTAAAACACACACCACCACATTAAAAATACACCTTGATTTGTATATAGTTTGTAATGTTGTATGTGGTATATTATTGGTATATTGGTTGTAGAGCAGGGAATCAGTTAGGCCGCTGGCATTTCTTTTGAACACCTTTTATATTGAGTATTGTAACCTATTGATTTTGGGGTGATTTCTAAGTAAAAATTTAATTAAAACCTTACATGTTGGTAAAACCAATTGAAAATATACCACAACACCCTTGTAAGCCTAAGCACTAATCTAGGCATTGTGGTAAAAACAGATTTAGAATTATGGGTCAAAAACCCTTGCAAACATATAATTACATCATACATGTTGGTAGAGAAAAGTAAAATACACCACAGAATCCTTGTAAGCCTTCACGGTTAAACTGGTACACATGGGGATGGGACCAAATCAAATTGTAACATATTAACGCTAAGCTTAGATTTAAATAAAAATCAAACTAACCAGGTTTCTATGAGAGTAAAGATATGTGAACATTCTACAATTTGTTTTAATTATCAAAATAATAGCAATTTTCCCCGGGCTGCTTTCTTCCAGAGGGAAACAGCCTGTGGTTGGTAGACCTATTATAGTAAATATAAAAAACTGGCACTAAAATATAGCAAACATTTATTTTTGGTCATCTAGAAGGACACAGGAATGTTCAAAATGTTATCTGTGTAAACTAGAACATTTCTAACTGTTTTATTAAGGTAAATGTAGACACCTCTTCGTAACCAACAACTTGACTAAATTATTAAATGGTGGATATACATGTTATGTTTGTAATATGTTTTATTTGTGGCTCGCATTTCTGCCCCGCATGTTGTTGGGGTTTTGAAAAGTAAACAAAATACACCTCAGTCCACTAAATATAACCACACAATCTAACCATATGTATCTGTATGTGTATTTTGATGGTATTTGTCATTTATGGGTTTCCCCTTGTTAAATGTGGTTCAGGGTGTCGGGGTGGCCCGTGTATTCAGGGTTCAACCATGAATTGATTGAGAAAGCCAGTGTTCTGTATTATGGAATCGACGCTTTAGAATTGCTTGGGTCGATTGGCTGAAGGAGGAGTTTACGGTGGGTGGAAATAAGTTGGTTAACGGTGGGTCCAACTATTGCCATAAGGTTGGTTAACGGTGGATCCAACTACTGCCAGGGGAGCCCCTCCTTTATTTATGATACCCTGGTGGGGAAATAAGTTGGTTAACGGTGGGTCCAACTATTGCCATATGTTGGTTAACGGTGGGTCAAACTACTGCCAGGGGATTAGACAGCAAATTTATTTTAGATACACCGGAGGGAATTTTCTTCATGGCTGAACTGGTGAATATATTCTTCATGGTTAAACTGATTCAAAATGAGCATTGAATATGTATGTCTCTAAACTATGAAGCTTAACGATCATTTACTGAATCTGGTTCTTCTCTCTGAGGGCACCAGCTTGGTTTTCAAAATTTTCTAGAATATAGACCTAAAACTAATTTATTGGGAAATAGACATACACATTCAATCAAATTAAACAGAAATTTAAACCATTTAAAATTGTAGAAGTAACTAGCCGTGATCTCTGGGGATAACCACTAGTTAATCATACATGTACATTAGGGATAAGAGTGAAATGTTAATATGAATTGTTTGGTCATGTGGAAGGGTAGGGATTATTCCAAATTCTATTATAGGTAAAGTATTTGTAACGGTTTTCCCATGTAAACATTAAATCCCCTTCATACTCGACCACTAGACCAAAGTGTGTATAGGTGTAAATATGTTTAAATTGTATTATCCAAGTACTATAAACATTCTATAAAGTTGAACATAAAAAGTGAACCATCTAAAGTTGTGTAAGTAACTACCAGTGTTACTATATTAATTTTTGTTATGGTAATATTGAAGATAAATATCTATTAGGTTAAACATCAAAATTGAACCATCTAGAGGAGCTACTGTATAACTACCCATGTGGCTAGAGGTATTTCAAAATGTTTAGTAAATGAAGGAACAGGTACCTACACAAGCTTAGATGTTAACAAGGATGCATATAAATTAGGGCTACAAGTAGAGTAGTAAGGTGTCCTGTTTGGTCGTGTGCAAGGGTAGGGATTATTCCATATTCTATTATAGAACAAATTTTGCAGATTATAATAGAACAAATTTCGCTAGAAAGTAACATTGATGTGATACTTTAGCATTGTCGCTATATTACATCCATGCGAGACCTCTACGAGGCCTCGTGTGTTCGCATTTCCAAAAGTCTGTATTGCTAACAACTTAACTGTGCTGAAGTATTTGTATGTTTAAATATCTACTCCCACGGCCGGAACGTTCACGGCTCGTGATTGACCCCGTATTGGGTCAGATTAGTGTAACAATCGTATATTCGCTATCAGTTTACAACCGAGTGAGTGGGCGGGTGTCCCCTCAGAGTGTGTGCCCGGTACCCCTGGCCACACTAGGACCCAATTTTGGATACCCGCATTAGCTATTTCATTTTTTTTCTGGTAGTGTGGTGCGTCGGCGATAGCCATTGCCGCTACTAGGGGTGTGCCCCTCATTATTATCGGCCATCCTGAGAAATCATCGCATTTTGGATTGTTATTCTTGTCACTGGGACGAAATATTTACTTAAAGGACATCAGTCCTATTACTAGTTAGCACATGTTAAATTATTATACAGACCATCAGTAAGGTTACACGGTGCCGTTTTATTAAGTATATTGTATATTATTAAATTTCTATCTCTGTAGTCTGAGAATTAAAATTGATATGTAAACTAAAGGATAGTAACTCTTACCACGTATTAGATAGCTATATTATGTTTAACAGATTCAGCTTTCATTTTATGTGATGTACGCGTATATGCAGGCTTTTGTGCTTTGCCATGGTACATTTTATGTAACAGTGGTTCATTGATATGACGGCACACACCCACATTGAGATCCCGGGGGCTTGATCTGTGCGATAAATCTGTATTTAAAATCTTTGATAATCCATTACTGGGTATGGATAATTCAGTGTTTTCAGTGGTTTAGTAGTAATACATAGAATAAAAAGCTAGTCTTGTGTTGGCTACGACGCTGACTTTCTCGTGGGCCTGTGTTCGTCTGGGTTTTGTCATCCGTAGTGGGTTCCGGACAGCCTTTGTTTTATTCTGCTATAGGGCCTATTGATGGGTTGCTAGTCCGGGAACTACACGGGGGAAGCCGAGAAATAACTAGCTTCATCGTGGGAACTGGCTATTGTTATTTCCTTCCCCTGGGGAAGATGAGAAATAACTGGTTTTCAACTCTGGAAATGGCCACGTTATTTTCTTCCATTAGTTACTAGCAATCGTACTATAGTCGGGTATTGGTGTCCGTTGAAGTTATTTTTCAAGTGTGATGTGGATGACGGGGGATATTTGGAAACCCAGATCGATCAGGCTACGACAAGGTCAGCCCTGGTGAGGATCCTATGAATCGTAGGATATTTTGTAGATGTAATAGCTCGGGAATACCCTTCGTACTCTGTGCCATGCAGACCCCATGGTACTTGTAGTATGAAGAGTGCACCTTTGAGAGTTGCTGGCTAAATCGGGATAGGGATATTAGTAAAACTGACTTTCATGGTTGACACTGCTATTTCATAGCTAGGCCTGTAAACTGTTGTATAACCTATTAGAAATTGTTTT
Organism: Branchipolynoe longqiensis; assembly: GCA_030323885.1. Classification (NCBI taxonomy): domain Eukaryota; kingdom Metazoa; phylum Annelida; class Polychaeta; order Phyllodocida; family Polynoidae; genus Branchipolynoe; species Branchipolynoe longqiensis. The sequence goes on from CM059200.1 coordinate 38,272,602, forward strand.
TGTGTAAACCAAAAGCGGACTTCCTTCGGGAATTTCCGGCTTTGGTTACAATGTAGTCATTGTATAGTAGTCATTGTCTAGTAGCCAAGGTGTGAATTTTTGGAGAAAAAGGGGACCCTGTCGTTGGAGCTGTATACATTTAGGGTACCGTCGTCTGTAGCAAATTCCAAATACCCTTCACTTTTAGCGTACGGTGTGATACAGACTTGAGATAATGATATTACTATGGTAACACCGGCCAGAGTACTTTTGAGGCTGTAATGAGTTTACGGTATAGGCTACTGGTAGAGGAGAAATATTGAGCTAGCTTTCATCGCGGGAACTGGGCTAGGGAATTTTCTTCCAGGGGTTAGTAGTACATGTGTGGTCAGAAGTGTCAAAATGGTGGAGTGTGTTATAAAGGGTTGTGATATTGGATGGTGTGCAATGGGACAGATGACGAGTGACTAGTGGAGTTTCTTTCATTGCCAGACTGACTGGCAGGGTATTCAGCCACGACAGGGTCAGTATTTTTAGTTGGGCCGGTACCAGAATTGAAGGTCGATTCTGGTAGTTTCAATTTTATCAAGTAATGATTCAAAACTCTTTTTGAAGGAATTTAAGTACAAACATATTTCTTGTGAAATACTGAAATTGTTGACCAGAGAGCTGGCTTGTCTCAAATCGAAAAAATTACACAACGAGAAGGAAGTATGCGGTGCCTCGCATTCCACGCCATATAGTCGTGGATCAAGCGGGGTCGCGATTACGCTTATTATTTGTTGCTACAGCCGCGAACCCTGGTAGTCTCTCCCACATTTCCTTTCTTAGACGAACATCAGTTCCTGTTGTTCGTCTGGGGAGGCTGTGAAGTGGGCGAGACTACTTGACCGCATTTTGCGCGGGCGCGCATTTTTGCGAGGCAGGGTTCCCTGCTGTAAAGCGTTGCTTGGATACGTCGATTGTGACTATCCTAGCAACGATAGGAGGTCGGCGTTCGGGGCCAGACCCGGCGACGTGTTTCTACACGCTCCATCGTTTTCCACCGATATTTAGGCTTTTTAGGGTCCAAATTCTAAACTAAATTATAGAAACCACACGGGAGGGAACGGGAGACTTTTATCACTATTTATGTTGGTATCCATATTAGTCTTTGGTTAAGAATAAATTGTGAGCTCTTGTAAAGGTGAATCAGGACGTTCCTTGCATTCTTTACTATCCTCCAGTCTTATTGTAGATTAACCGCTATGGAACCTTGATATTCGATTGATTTCTATGAACGGAGAGGCCTTAAGCCTAAGTCGGCCTTCTGCAAGTAATACACCCATCTGCGGGAATGTAATAACTGACGCATTCACAGAATTAACGTAGTGTTGCTTTTAGGCTAGAACCACGACATATAATGTAAACTAAATAGTAGAGACAGCGGCAGCAACTCGTGCTGGACTGCGCATATTTGGATTCAGTTAGATTAAGGAGCTGTTACATTACGACGCTACGGCGTATGGCGGGGGAGTGAGTATATGGCGGCGTAGTGGCTTACGTCATATACGTAGCCATACGCCGCATACGCTACGCATACGCTACGCATCGCCGCCAGTGCCGCAACACGCAGGCGTATGTGAAGCCTATGATGCATACGCCGACATACGCATTCATAAATCCGTCCGCCAAATTTTTTTGTGCATGCTCAAAAAAAACGCGACCTATGCGGGCGTATGGCCCATACTGTCAAAATGTTACAGCACGCTCCCATACGCTCAATACGCTACACATCGCTACGCATACGCTACGCATACGCTCTTCATACGCTCCTATACCGCTCAAACACACCCGAATGTGGCACCCGATGGCGTATAGTAGGTTTTCAATACGCTCCCGCCATACGCCGTAATGTGACAGCCCCTTAACATTCATAATATCTCCAAAGACGAAGGGGGCAGCCAGTAGTTGAAATAACCTAATATATACACTTCTGTTCCCTTGTTGGACTGGTCAGATAGAGGAGCATTACGTAATTGGATTGATTTGATTGAACGAATAGGGACTCTTGCTGACATTTGAGACCTGGACATTATTCGTTTTGCCTTGTCCAATGCAACGGGAATGCTGCATGAGGTTCTTTTCAGAGCTTTTAAGGATGAAAATGCTAGGTCCTAGAGAGAAATTAAATAAGTGATAGCATCAACTCTTTTGACTGCAGATGAACGTAGTTATTTGAAGGGGGTACTGTTGGCTATGATACAAGAGGAGGGAGAAACAGTAGCTGCATACTCTCAGCATTTTAAAACTGCAGCAGCAAAAGGCTGGGATCTCCCGAGTGCAGTTTTCGGTACTGACACGTTTGAAATACTCCTTTCGTGATTTCTCGATTCTTTATTAGATGATAATACCATGTGGCATGGGGAAACGAATCGACCCAAACCTCTTGAAGAAGCCTTCAAAATATCTATTCTCAGTGACAGGTCTGTAATCAGGCAGCAGAGATGTGCAAAAGCATGTGGTGGTAATTTAGCTATTTGTGAGCAGATAGATAGTCTAAATAGTACTTCTTTGGATTTTTCCAAGTCTTTCTCTTCTTCCAGAGGTTCTAAATCCTCTGGTTCAGATATTCAGGTCATGAAGTGGCTGCAAGGTGAAATGAAGTCTCTTACGAAGTGCATAAGTAACTTGTCATTAAGCAGTGGAATTTCTGACCATTTGGCGATTAATGCTGTGAATGCTGCGACACCTTCTCGTGTCAATTCTTACAACCAAGGCGTACGTGGTCGATTGACACACATAAACCTAGGGCAGTCGGTCGGAGTAGCAAATGCCGGTTTAAATAGTCACGCTTCAGTCCCACAGTGCACATCAGGGCATGCGCTGTCAATGCAACAGCATGGGGGCAATGGAAATTTTCCGCCAGTTGTGCAGACGCAGACAGTACTGTTTGGTACTTCTCATGCGTATCCGCATGCATGGAAAAGCAACGTTTTTAGGCAAAGAAAGCATAGCGCAGTGCCTAATCATACAATATCTTGTTACTTGGGTAATGAAGCACACATGATGCGTGATTGTTCTTATAAAGTAAAATTACTTTTGGGTAACTTTAATATGAGTGGTACTACACCATCAGGAAACTAGAAAGCGCACTTGATGCATGTCCTTCGATTAAAATTGAATTTGACAGGTTTAATTTGTCTGGTCTTGTAGACTTAGGTGCCTGTTTTCCAATCTTTGATTGACATCGGTGTATATAAGTTCCTTCTTTGTTTCCTGGGTCTGATGTTAAACTCGGTAGTTACCGTGGTAGGGCCGAAGAATGATTGACAAATTGTTAATCGGGAGAAAGTCTGAATAGTGGATTCTAAAATTAATTGGCATGATTTGGCACCTAGATTAACTTGTAAAGAGAGGTTAAAAGGTAGTTGGGAACCTTTGCCATTCGATCCAATTGTTTCTGGCCAGGGCAAACCAACTAATGTATTTTTGGTTGACAAAACAAAACAAAAACCTAAAACAGGCACGTAGAACACAACCACTTGTTGCTAGTTGTACTGTAATCCACAGAATTGACCAATCACAGCAAAGAACACCGCAGAGGGATCGACGATGGACGGCGATGCAGAGGTCGGAGTGGTTCGGCTCTGCCAGATGGTAAAATTCTTTGTATGGCGCCACTAATTGGGAATGATTGCGCCATACCTAACCATTGCGCTAATACAAAGCATGAACTAAAAATAGTGCAAGTCGACAGCTTTCGAACTGATCCGGTGGAAATGGTATCAACATGTATGGAGTTGTATAGACATTGTTGTGTACATCCATGTAACAAATAAATCTTGTTATTCTATCATGACATAGATGGTAAAACGCATGACGAGGGTGAGCATGACATCAGACTAACAATTAATAGATGATCGCTTTTCCCATTGACATTCTATTTATCTAGGTTAATTGTTTGTAGCCAGGTCTGTTGCGGGTGTGCACTTGTCACATTACGTAGCATGGCAGACACAAGGTTGTGATTGGCTGTTCAAGCTGAAACTTGTTTATCTACTGGAAAACATCTGAACCATTAAAGCCCTGGTAATACCCTTGAATGAACTATCGACAAGCATAGATATAGATGAGATGGCTGGTATTGTATTCCTGCCTTCAAGAAGGCATTCCATACAATAGCCCATCTGATACTGCAGCTTAAAACTGAAAGAGCTGACTGGGTTCCTAGAACTCAGGCATTTCTGACAAATTATCTGTCTAACAGAAAGCAGTTCACCAGAGTAAGCGGAATGGAATCACTCTTTAGAAAAGTCAATACTGGAGTACCACAATGCTTGACCCTAGGGCCACTCCTATTCCTCAGATTCATAAATGAACTGCCCTTGGTCTCAGAGTCAGCATTTATCACTTGTAGTATAGACTAGAGATATCGAGCTAGCAAATGACCTAGATGGGGTGGCACTGATAGGAATTAAGTGGTGCTGGGAAAGCAAATTAACAGAGTATATTGTCTATGGCACAAGATAAAAAAAAGAGTAAGTGAAGCAAATTTAACTGCAGACAGTGATTCCAGTGAGAACATTGCATTGCTACTATACAATACCACAATCCTGCCCTTTGACTCATATGAAATACCCTGTAGCCTGGCAACAAAACAAAAGGAGGACAAGCTGAACAATTCTGAACGGAGTACTTAGAACAGTATTTTTAGGAAACATACTGAAGTAAATCTTGAGACACTAGCCCAGCAATGGCATATTCATGCGCTGTCACTTAGGTATAGAAGAGCAATACAGAGACCAGCTGAACAGACATACAAGAATGGGAGATGGGCCACTCCTCAGAGTCCCCAAACTAGTCAAAAACAAATTAGCGAAGGCACCAATATGTGAAGGAAGCAAGATGTGGAATGAACTACCATCAGTTGTGCACCATTCTTGTATGCTATATAGTCATACCTGTGTCACTGAGATGGACACTCCAACACATGAGATATTATGTATGCATAGAGTAGAGCATTCTTTCAAATCCACTGAGTGTGTGGTACCGTGGCCAACAGGACAACTACCTTGCTTGCAATCATAGCCTCGTACTTCAACTGTAATAGAAAACAAGTCAGCATGTTGTTGTATAGTTATTATGTAATTTTATTTGATGTGCCATGCAATTATCATTATTATCATTATTATTATTGCCCTGAGCGAGGTAATACACACAATATATCTATATGTTTAATGTGCCTGGCGGAGGTCAGCAAATTGTAAAAAATGTCATTTCATTGAGTGAAGTAATAAAACATACACTGTCTCACATCATCCAATCAGCGAACCAGTCTCCCCTTTCAGTAGCACCAACTAGCTTCACCAACTATGATGAATGTTGCCCCTTTAAGAGTGAGAGCTGATTCAGTGAAACTTGCAGTGTGGTTATGTAGCATATTACGCTGGAGAAGTGAGGCTATCCCTAAGGGAAATTCCCTAGATTACAATACTCTATGCCACCCCAATTTTGAGTTGAACCAACACATTACCCAATTACTAATAAGACTACATTACCTAAATTACTCAATTGTCTAATTATGTTATCAGCCTATCCCTAAAGCAAATATATATATATATATGTATTTATATGAACGCCAATATATATATAATTGTATATCTATGTAAATCACTAAATCATTTGCTTTAAGAAAATACATACCTGAGTTAAAGGTGTATATCTCAGGAATGGGTGACATTTCTGTCTTTAGACACTTCTTACTCTTCAAGTAACAGTTAGATTTATCATGCCAATCAGGTACATAGATAAATGCTTCACACAATGCATTGCCCTTGCAATATGCTCTGCATTCCTCAGCAGTAGCTTTGTTGCGATAGCTGAGATCATAGTATGGACAGTCTCCTGCATGCCGCTGGAATCCTCTGGCTGTAGTGGAATTGTTAAATCTCCGTTACTAGCAGGCATTAATCATGCATCAATTGATACTTGAATAGATAATTCCAACTTATGACTCACATTAAACATGCACATCTATAACTTTATATAGCTGTGCTCAGTTATATGGGATGATGTAATTTTCTTTGCTTCCATGGCATTGCCTAACTAGCCTCCCAGTCTGGTACTCGTTAGGTAAATCAGGGTTAATACTGCCATACTAGTATATTTCTTCAGTGTGCGAAGCCCCTCATTATTGCCTATTCTAGGTCCACTCATGGCCTGTTTTAGTAAAGAGAGGTAGATTTGTCAAAGCATTTCAATAATATGGAGTAAAATCAAATTATTAAACCTAGAAATTATTATATTTATGGATGTGCATGATGATCTTACCTAGTGTATCAGCTGTAGGAGAGTAGCAGGCGGGTGTTGATGCTGCATCAAAGCAGCATCCTGAGAACACACAGTCCCTTTCAGTGATTCCATCATGCATGCATTGTGCTCTATTTGTTGTCAATACGGTACAGCCAAAGGAGAACTCAGCGTTTGCTGATATCATAAAGGAAATTCCATTATAACATTAACTAAGACATCAAAAGTCTTCCATTTCCTATTACAGAAACGGCACTTGTGTTTGCTGCTTTTTAATCGAATATTAACAGTTTGTAAGATCTGGTAAAATAATTGACTATTTCTAAATTTGAAGATACAATTACAAGTCACACTAGAGATTGTTTCCAGAAACATTAATTGTCAAAGTTAGTTAATCAGGTTGGAGAGCTTGCCTTGTTCGGATGACGCTGGTCATTTGAGGTCCCCTTCAATTTCCAAGGTCACATTTTATATAGGATAGTGTAGTGAAATGACATAAATGACCGTGGAACACTGAGTATGGGCTAGTTTTACTACTGGAACATATCACAGGAAAGGAAAAGATTATATTAAGATCAGTGATTGGTGCCAGTATATTTAGTTAGCGAAGTAATTTGTGTAATAACATTTAAATATTAGTGCTTAATCATAAGTTAATGGTTATGGACCAGGTTCCCTGTGTCAGTTACTGTGGTGGTATAACCAAACAACCACATCACAAGATGGGTACATCCAGTCAGCCATGGGTGTATATGCTGGTCAGTGGCAAACCCTGTGTGACTGCCCCCCCACACCCACACACACACACCCTTTACACCCCTTCATATGCAGTGGCCAGCTTACTGAGGGTTGGGGTTAGTTCGGAGAGGGAGAACCGTGAATATGAGAGATTAGGTTTATTAGCTGTATTAGTACCTATATCTTTAACAATTATTATTTTTGCTATTATTATCATAATTATAATTATTGTCATTATACTTATTTATATCGTTCTTATTAATGTCATTATTAATTAAATTATTATTATTGTTAATATTATTGTTATTGTCATTATTATCATCATTGCATTATCAGTATTATTATTATTATTATTATAATTATTGGCATTATAATTGACATTATTGTCGCTATTATTACCACATTGTATTACAGTTAAACTAGACTTACCTGTAAGTTGAAGTATTAGATTCATATCATTGGCATACATATATATATATACATATGTGCATATGTATGCATACACATACATGCATATGTATATAAACGGATAGGAATGAATTCTTTATCACATTAAAAGAGCCCTGAGGCGAATCATTAGGGGCGTAATCGATTAATCGACTCTGGTCACCCGAGCCACTTTTTGGCGCATGCGCACATCCTACAGACTCGGGTCGAATAATCGAATAGGATTCTCCGCGCTCGGGTGGACACTTTTTTTTTTTTTTTTAATAATCGATAAAACTACAGCAAAATAGGATTGAAAGTATTTTATGATGGCCTAGTTTATCTATATTCCCATTTCATTAATCTAAGTTATTCTTTAAAAAAAACATATATGACTGGTACTTGTGGCTGTTATCCTGCAGGATGGTACCAGCACAAATGTGACGTCATCGCTCATAGTCAACCCCAGCTAGGAGGTGGGTTACTTGGGTCGGATCGTTTTGCACACCGCACGTGTATTTGTCGACTCTACTCGCAGTGTTCGATTTGAAATTCTGACGACTCGGGTGGCCCAAGTCGCTCGGGTCGTGTTAATCGATTACGGCCTGGGACGAACGCGAATCGATTAGGACCCCCCCTGGGGGTGGGGGGCATAAATCTAGAAACACACAGGACGCGGGCGTCACACGTGCAGAAAGTACAAGCGGGAGGCATGCGGTACTCACCATACCCTACCTCACCTTATCCGACTCGAACTTACCCGACTCGAACTTACCCGACTCGACCTTACCCGACTCAAACTTACTGACTCGACCTTACCTGAGTCGACCTTACCCGACTCGACCTTACCCGACTCGACCTTACCCGACTCGACCTTTCCCGACTCGACCTCACCCAACTCGACCTTACCCGACTCGACCTTACCTGACTCGACCTTACCCGACTCAACCTTACCCGACTCAACTTTACCCGACTTGACCTTACACGACTCGACCTTACCCAACCTCACTTTACCCGACCTCACTTTACCCGACCTCACTTTAGCCGACCTCACTTTAGCCGACCTCATTTTACCCGACCTCACTTTACCCGACCTGACATGACCCGACCTGACCCGACCTCACTTTACCCGACCTGACCCGACCTCACTTTACCAGACCTGACTTTATCCGACTCGACTTTACCCGACTCGACTCGACCTGACTCGACTTTACCCCACTTGTCTCTACCCGACTCAACTCTACCCGACCCGCTTTTACCCGACTAGATTTTACCCGACCTGACTCTACCTGACCCGACTTTACCCGACTAGGCTTTACCTGACATGACTTTACCCGACATGACTTTACCCGACATGACTTTACCTGACCTGACTTGACCAGACCGGACTTTACCTGACCGGACTTTACCCGACTTGACTTGACCCGACTTGACTTGACCCAGCTCACTTTACCCGACCTCACTTTACCCGACCTCACTTTACCCGACATCACTTTACCCGACTTCACTTTACCCGACTCTACTTCATCCGACTCTAGTTTACCTCACTGTACTTTACCCGACTCTACTTTACCCGACTCTACTTTACCCGACTAATTTATCCGACTCTACTTTAACCGACTCTAATTTACCAGACTCTACTTTACCTGACTCTACTTTACCTGACTCTACTTTATGCAACTCTACTTTACCCAAATCTACTTCATACGACTCTACTTTACCCGACTCTACTTCACCCTACTCTACTTTACCCGACTCTATGTTACCTGAATCTAACAATAAAGTAGAGTTGGGTAAATTTGAGTCGGGTAAAGTCGACTCGGGTAGATAGAGTTTAAATATACAAATGAGACTCTTGCCAGACCATTTAGTGTGTTCACTATTTCGGTATGAGTACTGCATGCCATAATTACACCCCCACTGATAGCTGAGCCCTCTGAGTGTGAGGGTGGCATAGCTTATGCCACTTAGAATAGCTTTGAGGGTGGATTGGATTTGGTATATCACATTATCAGGCCCAGTGTCACAGTGCACTGCACACCCACACCTCCGAATGCACATACTACCCATGGGTCAACTTGTTATTAGCAAATGGAGGATTACTGTGTAACATGTGATGCAGTCATCCATACGCTTACTCTTTAGTAATATCAGTAAGTTCTTCTTCACTTTATATCTGTTCATTTTTATTGCTATAGGTCTGGAATAATTATCATGGTGAGTGCATGTCAATATTACTATTAATGTCATTAGTATTGAAATTATTATTATAATAATGACATTAATAATGATGATAATAATGACATTAATAATGACAATAATAATAATGCTAATAATAATGACAATAAAAATAATTGATACAAAATATAGGTACTAATACAGCTAGTAAACCTAATCTGGCATCTTCACTGTTCTCCCTCTCTGAACTAACCCCCAACCCCCAGTACGCTGGCCACTGTATATGAAGGGGTGTAAAGGGTCTGTGTGTGTGTGTCGGGGGGAGGGGGGGTTAGTCAACCGGGCCGTAATCGATTAACGCGACTCGGGTCAACCGCATCGTCAGAATTTCAAATCGAACACTGTGAGTGGAGTCGACAAATACACGTGCCCTGTGCAAAACCATCCGACCCAAGTAACCCACCTCGTAGCTGGGGTTGGCTATGAGCGATGACGTCACATTTGCGCTGGTACCGCCTGCAGGATAACAGCTACCAGTACCAGTCATACATGTTTAAAAAAAAGAATAACGTAGATTAATGAAATGAAAATATAGCAAAACTAGGCCATCATAAAATACTTTAAATCCTATTTGCTGTAGTTTGATCGGTTATTACCAAAAAAAATCATTTTGTCCACCCCGAGCGCGGAGAACCGTATTCGATTATTCGAACCAAGTCTGTAGGATGTGCGCATGCGCTAATAAGTGGCTCGGGTGACCCGAGTTGATTATTCGATTAAGCCCACAGCGTTTGCCACTGACCCACATATACACTCTTGGCTGACTGGATATACCCCTATAGTGATGTGGTTGTTTGGTTATACCGACACAGTAACTAATACAGGACACCTGGTCCATAACCATCATGCCCTAATATTTTAATGTTGTTTTACAAATTACTTCCCTAACTAAATATCCTGGCACTAATCAGGGATCTTAATATAATATTTTCCATTTCTGTGATATGTTCCAATAGTGAAACTAGCCTAAACTCACTGTGCCACAGGTATATATGTCATTTCATTACCTAATCGTATATCAAATTCGACCTTGGTAACTGAATCGGACATCCAATAACCCTCGTAGCCCAAACGAGGTAAGCTCTACAACCTGTTAATAATCTACTAGGAATATGCTTTCAGCCTGTACACAGGGAGCTAGCTTTCATGAATAAGACAGACTTGTTATTGATTGCATGAGAATAAGTTCCATGATGTGGACATTTGGTTTTCTTCTGTAGACTTGAACTTGCTCATCCCTCTCCAGTCATTTCCCCATCATCTGCTAATTTGAAATTCTCCTTTTATTGTAATTACAAAAGGAAATGCCATTGCATTATGAATTTAGGTAATCAATAAACCAGGAAATAATTACTTGTATATAATGAGATAACAAAGAGAAGTCAGTGAGTGTAAAGTCAGCGGTTTTCATTCTTTTTGTCAGAATAAATGAGTAAATAATCAAAAGCTCACTTATTTTGAATAATTGCTATGCCCTATGAGACATCATACTTGCAATTGAAGCAACATGATTTCATTATGCTGCTTAATGCTATATAAATCATACCCTGATCACTGATGGAAATATACTTCATCCCTTGAGAGTAGAATACCAATATAATGATCAATTGCTTGCCTCTTAACTGATTTTATATTTAATTCTTTAAAGGCAACCTTGCTTATTCACAAATATAATGATCAAACGTGATTAATCATAACTTGTAGTATGTTTTTTGGGGAGTTTTCAGTCACATTGGTGCGCTGAAGGCTGCAAATCTGAATGGGCACTGCTGAAAGCAGTCCCATGTGGTCGGGAGTTGGCTTCCGATGGGTAGTGATCAAGGGAATTGATGGGGTAGGGAGGAGGGGGGAGGAAGGAAGGATTGATTGATTGATTGATTGGTGGTTGCTTTACGCCATGTCAGCAGCATAGGCCATATTCACGGCGAGAAATGTTTGTTTTTTGTTCAAACCATCGCTTTTACATGTAAAAGCAGACAATCAATTATGTGCCAATAGACACTCATTAAATTAGAAAGCTCACAATCATATATTTGTGGTCAAGGGAAACAAATTCCCATAGAAAAAGAAAAGTTTTATTAATAATTGATAGAATCTATTTAGTAAACTATATGAGGTGGTACAGTCCAGCTGCCCTCAAAAAGGCTAAAATGTTTTCCTGTTTTACCTTAGTAAAAAGGTCATGCATCCTGTCTGCAGTGTAGAACTGTTGGCGCAGGGCCAAAAAATCAACGCAACTTAGTCAAATGTGTTTGAGTGTCAGCGGGGACTGACACCCAATACATTCAGGGGGAGGTTCCCCCTTGAGCAGAAAAGCATGTGTAAGCCACGAGTGGCCAATACGGCAGCGGCTAAGGACCATGTTTTCCCACAGATGGTTCAATTTCTTTAAGTTTATTAATGTTTTCACCCCACTCATGTTGCCATTTGGATTTTATGTGGGTGGCTATTAGGGGTTTCAGATCAGAGTGAGGGATCAGACCCGGTTCAAGATCACAGTTCAGGGAAGGAAGGAAAAAGGCAGCCTCAGAGCCCAACCATACTCCTCTGAGAGGGCTGGGGGAGGCTGGGTGGTTGGTGTAGTTTTACGCCCCAGTAAGACCCTAGGCCATACCAGGATGTGCACCGGCTTGTGACAGCGTGCACTCATGGCAATTTTGTAGTGCTGCCCTACTGGGAAATCAGGCCGCCGCCACCATGACCCGATGTCACACACAGTCACATTATCCTGACACTGTGCGCCCAGTCCCTGTCCCGAGCAGCACCAGGTACCTATTTTATAAGTCATTGGTTTGACTCGACCAGGATCCAAACTTCAGTCCCTCCAGATTCACCGGTATGCACAATAAGTCCGGCCAAGGCCAGAGGAAGAAGTGAAGAGAGGATGGGATTAGTTAGGCAGTGGGTGGGGTTACCTGTGAGTTGTTAGTGAAAATTAGTGACTCCCTTGCGACGCCATCTAGATTATAATCTTATATATAAGTATCTACATGTATATATGTATGAACATGCGATGCGCGAAAAGGAAGAGAGGAGGC